>WARS01000060.1:9826578-9970283 GCA_008933995.1 Datnioides undecimradiatus
CCCACCAGGTGTTCACTCACCCCCAGTGGAACCCTCGCACAATTAACAACGACATCACCCTCATCAAGCTGGCCACCCCCGCCCGCCTGGGTACCAATGTGTTGCCCGTCTGCCTGGCTGAGTCCAGCGACGTGTTCCCCGCTGGAATGACCTGCGTCACCTCTGGCTGGGGTCTGACCCGCTACAACGGTGAGTCTGTTTCCCAACATGTCTGGGCTCAGTGAAATGCTTTTACTCTTAAAGGGAGGGAGGAAGCATGATTGAGTGCCACTTGTCTTCCACAGCTCCCAGTACTCCCAACAAGCTGCAGCAGGCTGCCCTGCCCCTGCTGTCCAACGAGCAGTGCAAGAGACACTGGGGCAGCAACATCTCCGGCGTGATGATCTGTGCTGGAGGAGCTGGAGCCACCTCCTGCATGGTGAGGTCCCGCCCACCAATCTGTCTCACCTGCCACTTAAGTCCTACCTGTCTCACCTGGCACCTCAGTCCTACCTTATTGATTGTTTGCTGTTTGTTTGTTGTTGTCAGGGCGACTCTGGTGGTCCCCTGGTCTGTCAGAAGGACAACGCCTGGACTCTGGTTGGTATCGTCTCCTGGGGAAGCAGCCGTTGCTCCACCTCCACTCCTGCCGTCTACGCCCGTGTCACCGAGCTCCGTGGTTGGGTCGACCAGATCCTCGCTGCCAACTAAAGAGGGTTGCTGCCCCCCCCCGAATGACAATAAAAGCTCTGAACATCAGACTGAGTGTGGTTTGCATTTGTGCAGCAGTACTGAGAGCAGCCTGCGAGGGCCGCTGTCTCCCCTCAACTGAAACTTCATCAGTTTATTATTTATTCAGTGTTGTTTGTTTGAAAGACATCAAATATGTCTCCAATAATTAAATAATATGGTTTCAGACCAGACGTTGCCATCACGAACACACAGATCAGCACATCTTGTGATCTGGGAGCAGCTGCTGTTTCATAGTAACAACCATCCATCTATAACGCTGGCTGAGTCCCTGATCCTGGAAATGTTTGAATAATCATAATACTCATAATATGATGGCAGCAGATTCAAACACACATATTTACATTCATATCCTGTAGTTTTTGTGTCATTGCAGATTAGTTTCAGTTCTTTCAATTATCAATAATAATTAAAGCTGCACATCCAGACCACTGACTCAGCAGCAGCAGAGAACCGTGACCTTTGTCCTATTTAATTATTCGGCATCATTGAATGACTGATGACATCATCGGTCTGATGTTTGTGTTTCCCTGACGACAGCTTCAGCAACTCACAACAACAAAATACAAGTTTATGAGAAAATAAAGCAACAACATAAAATACATAAAAATAAGATATAGATATATAGATATATAAGATAAACTTTATTCATCCCAAAATTTCCACGTTGCAGCAGCAATTTACAAGTACTCAACATGACAAATAGACAAATATACAAAAAACAAGTATTTACAGGAGATAAAAAGAGAAAAATATATATAAGAAAATATATACAAAATAATAGAAAAATAAAGTAATGAAATAAAGTTTGCTGAAGGTTAACAGTGGCCCGGAACTGTGCAAGTACAAGCTGTCCTTATAGCTTGTCATCTGTCACACTCAGATGAGGAGTTATAAAGTCTTTGTATAGCTTTGTATAGCCAGCTCAGTCTGTTGTTGATGTTGACTCCCAGGTACTTGTACTCCTCCACCTGTTCTATGTCCCTACCAAGGATGGAGAGGGGCTGCACAGCTGTTCCTTTCCTCCTGAAGTCAATCACCACAAGTGGCACGATATGCATCATGTGCATTTGCATACAGCAGTACAGTCCACATACTGAATAAAGTCTGTAAGTGTTCTGTCCAAAGTAGCGTGGTTGAAGTCCTCAGTGATCACCATGAAGGTGCTGTGTCCACAGACGCAGCAGCTAAACGGGAGACGGGAGATGGTGGTGTTGATGATGTCAGCAGCCACCTCGGCATCAGCTGATAGGGGGGATGTAGATGGTGATCACTATGCCAGAAACTAAACTCCCTCTGCAAATAATGTCATGCATGTAAACAATGGCCCCAATGCCGTGTGCGTTACAATCAGTTACAAAAAGTAACAAAAGTAACAGTAAAAGTGAAAGCAAAGTTTTGAGACACACAAAAACCACTGCTGCTCTGCAGTGTTGAGCCAAAGTGTCAAAGATACAAAACACAATGAACCAAAACAGCGACAAAAAACACATGAACATCGGGAGCTGCGGCAACAGGCGTCCACCTGGAGCGGCGCAAGCAAGCAAAAAAAGCAAGCAAAAAAAAATCCAAGATTGTTGAGATTCAAACAGGGTAAATAACAACAAACAACAAACAAACAAACAATTAAAACAGTAAAAATGATCACACGTTCACATCAGTCACATGACAAATATCTTCTCTTCATGGAGACTTGAAGACTCTAAAGCTGATGTTAATGAGATCTTTGGATCACTCACCATCTACTGTGTTCATTATTATTAATATTATTACCATTATTTTTATTGTTGTTGTTGTTGTTATTATTTTTATTATCAGATCAAGTGTTTGTTTTTCCTTTAACAGCAGTTTACATAGAACATCATGAGTGGAACTTCACCTGGACCTTTAACAACTGTTTTATTGACTCTTGTTGACAAATAAACACAATCTGTTGAATAATCACATTGAAGCTTGCAGGTAAGTATGAGACACCTGGCAGCAGTGAAGGTGGCTCTGATGGAAACCAGGTTAAAGTCAGCTGCTGCTGAGTGTTTAGGCTCCTCCTGCAGGAAGAGCCATGGAGCACAGAGAGTTACCAACGAGACTGAGCTCTGACTGTTGGACAGGACAAAGACTCAGGAGAGGGACAGAGGAGGATCTGGAAGGCTTTGGATGGACCATGGAGCTCTGTCCAAACTCCATCAATAGGTGGAGGAGATGTGTCTCCAAAGAGATGCTGCAAAGATCAGGAGGAGCCTCCAGAGGCAACAAGAGGAGGAAACTGATGAGGGAGGCATCAAGAGGCCAACAGCAGCACTGAAGGACCTACAGGAAGTTGTGTCAGCTGCTGGTCGACCCTTAGTGTGACATCATGTCCTGTGTCCTGCTCATGTGTGGAGCAGCAGACTGATGGTGAAGCCTGGAGGTGGCAGCATAAGGCTTCAGGCTGCTTCTCCTCAGCTGCTCACAGTTCTTTGTCCTGGCAGAAGCAGAGTGAAGCTCTCCACATGTTTGGACTCAGAACCTGGCAGCCTCCTTCAGAAAGCTGAAGATCCACACTCCAACATGATGATGAGCCACAGCTCACATCCAAGCGGACCAAGGCTTCAGAAGAGGAAGCTCCCAGTCAGAGCTCAGACCTCAGTCACACTGAGAACAATAAAGAGCCTGAACACAGGAGAAGCCGTCACAGTCTGAAGGAACCACAACGTCTCTCCAAAGAACAGTGAGAGAAACTCCAGAGTTCAGAGACTCAGAGCTGGAACCAGGAGCTGCTGCGGGCAGATCATACCACACTGTTTGTTTATTTATTGACTGTTTAGTGACTGTTTGTTGTTTCTCTGGATGTTTGTTATCAGATGATTAAATATGAAACATTCACACTGTTGTTATTTCAGTCATTATTTCATGAAGCTGCAGTTTGATCAGAGAGGACACGGTTCAGTTCGTCTGCTGATCACGGAGCAACACGTGAAGGTTGAACTGCTGATAAACACACTGACCATGGGAAACTAACACATGTTGGACACACACACAGATGCTGCACAACACTGACACACACACACACACATGCTGTACAACACTGACACACACACACCGACACACGCTGTGAGCCTCAGGGAAACTCAGGATGCAGCCTCTGAGGAGCATGAACAGGTAAAAGCTGCTAAACTCCTTTAATCTCAAACAGGAGATTTCTTGATTTCAAACAGTTTTGATTGTGTTTGGGCAAAAAATCTTATTTCAGAAACTAAAAAAGCTTTGAATTAAACGGTTGAGTCCTGTTAATGAAGAGGATCAGTGTATAATCATTAGTAAATGAGCAGTGTCAGGTTACACAGTCCAGCTGATTCATTCAGGAATGTTTGTGGTCCTGCACCAACTCTGAGCTGCAGCCTCAGCTTGGAAACACTCTGATCTCTGCTGGTTTGAAGTCAAACAAGTGTGAGTGAGTTTCCTGGACTGCGCTGACCCAACACGTTGAACTTACCTGCCAGATCCGTCTCTCCTCTTCCTAACCTTCATAAATGTTCCTGCCCCCTCCTCAGGTGGAAACTCCCCGTCAGCTCCACCTGTCCGAACTCCCACCATCTCTGATAAGATGTCTCCTGTCTGGCCCAATCACGCTGCTCCCTGGTTGTATAGTCTCTGCCTGACACAGAGCTGGACATGATCAAGCCATGGCCTTCCTGTGGATCCTCTCCTGCCTCGCCTTCGCCGGTACCGCCTACGGTGAGACGAGCGTCAGAATAACAGCTGAGGCAATGAAGCATGCTGGTAGAGAGGGAGACTGTGGAGCCACAGCTGAGATAGTGTGGCAATAATAATATATCAGACCAGTAATTGGTGTGGGCAAGGTTGGAGCCAGCAGCAGAAGGCACTGCAGCTGCAGTCAGACACAGTCAACAGCTCGTTTACACAGAGAAACACAGCAAACAGCTGACTGGAGGAGAAACACCATTCTCAACACCAGCAGTCGAACATCAGCGTTTGCACCTGCTCAACTTCACCGTGTTGTTGTGCACGATGTCATGATGATAATACCACAGGTTGGGTGCCTCCAGCCATCCTCCCGCCATCACCGGGTTACCTTTATTGTGAACGGTGAGGAGTAAGTGTGCCTCACTCTGGCCCTGGTGCAGGGTGTCCCTGCAGGTAACACACACACACACCACACACACCCATGCACTCACACACTCACACACACAGGTCTTAATTCATGAGGATGGCGTCTTCCCATGTTTCCAGGATTACACCGGCTTCCACTTGCGGAGGCCTCTCATCAATGAGAACTGGGTGGTGACAGCTGCTCACTGCAATGTCAGGTAACACCTCCACTCCTGTCTCCCTTCACCTGCCCCCCTGTCCCTGCCCACCTGTCTTTTGATAAAGACAGCTTCAGAGGCTTTAGACAATTGGTTGATGAGTTCTCAGGGGGGAAAGGAAAGGAAACTTCTTCAGATACCTTCATCTGTCTTCATGTCTGTGTTCCTGTCCCTGCAGGACATCCCACCGTGTGATCCTCGGAGAACACGACCGCTCCTCCAACGCTGAGGACATCCAGGTCATGAAGGTCGGCAAGGTGTGGGTGGACCAGCAACATCAGCCTCTCATCTTATCAGGGTGTCTTCCTGTGTGTTCCCCTTAATGATGATGTCATTTCCTGTCAGGTGTTCAAGCACCCCCGCTACAATGGCTTCACCATCAACAATGACATCCTGCTCACTGCTGGGCCAGCCCTTGCCCAGATGAACATGCGTGTTTCCCCTGTGTGTGTGGCCGAGACCGGAGACAACTTCCTCGCAGGCATGAAGTGCGTGACCAGCGGCTGGGGGCTGACTCGCTACAACGGTGAGAGCGTCTGCCCCTGGCTGGCCAATCAGAGGAGAGCATGGACGGGGCATGTAGAGAGGGCTTGTGGTGAAGCCAGTGTCCAATCAAAGCTCAGGGATTTCTTTCACCTGACATGTTAGCAACTGTTTTATGGCCTCTTGCTGACCCCGGATAGCGCTTTCCTGGGGACCCCAGGGGGCTGCAGGAGAAAACATCTCAAGATAATCAGCAACATTTTGGCATGAGTCCGAGCCCTGTGGGCAGACTGAGCACAGCAAGTGTGAAGCAGCTGAACCATGGGGGGCAGTATACAGCATGTAGAGCTGCAGCTCAGATAGTGTGCCGGGCCCCACACTGATGTGTGTGTGTGTGTGTGTGTGTGTATGTGTGTGTTCGAAGCCTCTGACACTCCCGGCCCTGCTGCAGCAGGTACGCCTCCCCTGCTGTCCACCCCAGCAGTGCCAGTACTGGGGCAACAAGATCACCACCTGATGATTCCGCGCCGGAGCCTCCCGGGAGCCTCCTGCATGGTGGGTGGTGCAGATGCGTGAGCAGGTGAACAGGTGCTGACCCCTGAACTCGTTTTGTTGTTTTGTTGTTTTTTTCTTGTTTATTTGTTGTGTTCAGGGCGACTTGGTGGTCCTCTGGTCTGTCAGAAGGCCGGAGCCTGACTCTGGTCGGTATCGTCCCGGGGCAGTGGAACCTGCACTCCCCACGACATGCCCGGGCGGTACGCCGGCCACTGAGCCAGGCCTGCGGATCAGACCATCGCCGCCAACTGAGTGTGTCAGGCAGGACGGCGTTCAGTTTCCACCTGATCATCAATAAAACACAATCTCTGAAATATGTCTGTTGTCGCCTGTTGGCACTCACCTGTGATGTTGCTTCACGCTGAACATTTGTCAGGGTGGTTTCAGCCCAGCAGTGATCAGGACTGAGCAGAAAGAAATAAAAGGATTTTTTGTCTCAATGTGTCTGAGACAACACGCACTGTTTGACCTATAAAAAGCCTGAGATGGTACGGGACGATGAATCCTTTAACACCTGAGCCTGCCCTGTCAGTGCTGTTGCCCCTTTTCCAGAATACCTGATCTTTTAATACCTGCAGTTATTTAACATTATGTACTGCATAGAAGAGTGTGATGACAGCTGAAACGTACAAAAACGAATTCGATTTTAGAGTTTTAGTGAACAAACAACACAGCAGATACACATGAACAGCAGATTTTACATGTTATACTTGAAATTTGAAAAGTACAAAACTATTTCCAATAAAATTCGAGTGTCTGTCTCTCATAATGTGTGAAAACAGGCCATAAAACGGGAACTTTCTCCACCGCTGTGCGTGTAGTGGGAAAGAAGTGGCTGCCCATACTTCCGACATTCGCAAGTGAAGTTACCATAATAACTCCATTTTGCTGTAAAGCACAACATTCAGCTTTCAGAAACGCTTGATAGCACAAACCGATGTAATTACTGTAACTAAAGAGCATTTTGCGCAAATGTGTCGCTACGCACATTCAGAGTTACAGGGTTAAGAAGTTTCATTAGTTTCAAATTTGACTCCAGGGTGAAATGAATTAAGCACAGCACAGCTTGACATCACAACTCAGACTCCCAGTTCCAGGCCATTCCATTTGCACATGTGGGAGATTAAACTACAGACACAATTATCAATGCCTGGCAGCTTAGTAGCTAAAAAAGTGTTTTATCTCATCAAGGCCACCAGTGTCTCAGAGAAGGTACAACAGTGCATCATCATGTGAACAGTGATATGGCACTTTGTCTTTAATAAGTCTTGTGACTGAGCTGTAACATGAGAGACGTGGTAGCACAGCTAATCGAAACTCTGTGGCACAGTACACTTACAAGACCCGTCAACGATGATTTACTCACGCAGAAACCTGAAGGGTCTTCTGTCTCGAAAGAGGTGAATCCATTTCAGCACTGCTTTCAGTGCTAGAAAGCGAAATGGCGGCTCATAGTGCTGAAGGCGGTGCTGAGATTGGAATACATTCCTCATCATCTGCAGTCATCAGCTGGTCAGCCAGACTGCACTCATGCTGTGTTTAACAAGGACGAAGGACGGAAAAGCAAATAATATGTCATTTTTCCTGCAAATGGACTGTAGCCAAGGAAGACAACCATTTCTTGTATCTTAGAAAGAAGGGAAGTTATGAAATCCAGCTCCTGGAGGGGACAAGCACAAGTACAAGCAAACTGGTTTACAGTCACATTATGCCTGAGTAGCAGGGTGGGGGACGACACATCAAAACCAAGTGTTTCCATGTTCACGCCTTTCTCGGTTCCCTGGATCAGATTGGTCTGCTCTCAGCCTCCTCCGAATGACCTTGGAGAGGTCCATCACTGGGGCCTGGCCAGGAAACAAGTCAAGAAAGGAAGTCTGGGAAATCCTGCGTGACACCAGTATACACAGCACAGAGGCACATCCAGACCAACCCTGATCTGTTATGAATCAAAGCTCTTAGAAGACACTGCCGGCAACATGCAACAACTAAAACAGTTTCATAAACAGGAGCAGCACTCACCCATGTGTCACATACAAAAAGACTAGCGCAAAACCATGTGATTTGAAGGTTATAAGTTTGCTCCAGCCTTTGTCATCAGGCTGACTGGCATTACATTAACACTGTTTCTGTAATTACTCAGATTATATAATGACGGCAGTGGGCTGATAGCTCCATCATGGGTGTTGGTTTGGGGGGTTGGGATGTTGAAACAGAGACTGGGGGTTGAAGAGAGGCCAAAAGCCAAAAAATGACCTGGTGGAGTTTGAGGGAGACCTGTCGTTTGTCTGTTGTTGACCAGAAAAGACCAGGTGAGAACATGTGGGAAGACAGCAGCTGTTGAAACTGGTCTAGTGCTGATCAGCTGTTTGCAGGAAGTCCAAACTAGACAACTGCTCACCCTCAGTGTACATCCACTGATGGTCTTTGTGCCTCTGACAGTCACAATATCAAAACCTGTTTTCCTCAGGAGACACCTGGACACCAAATGTGTGAAGGGCTGGTCGAGGTTGACAAATGCTGAAGTTTCCCTTTTTGGTAATATCAATAAGACTCTAAACGATCGTGACATCCTTAGTAACGCGGACAGAATGTCAGCCTGTCTCATGCAGTTATGCATTGGTTTAGGGTCTTCTCAGTCCATCAGGAGACCACTTGGCCAATGTCATCAAATACCTGCACCTCATGTGGACTCCTTCAAGGCTCCTGTGTGGGACCTTTGTGGTTTAGTCTGCAGCTGCTGGAACATCTCATCAGAGACCACAGGATTCATTTTCAGTTTAAGCATCTCTTTATCGTCCAGAGACGGCAGGCCTATTGAAGAACTGCTTCAATGCACTGTTCAGATCAACCTGTGGCCATCACATAATGCCTAGGTTGGAATTATCAGAACAATGGGAGAGAAACCGCACACGAGCATTTGATCTCTGGCACAAAACAGCAAACCTGCTGCAGAATGTCTTGGTGTGCTTCACAAACTGATTGCATTTTTAAATCACATCAGTCATTAATAAAATACTTGAGAAATTCAAAAATATCACTGAAGAGCAAGCATTTCACAGACAGACAAGGGAGAGTGGGCTCTCATCGGGCTACATGTCAGTTTGAACATAGATTCTTATGTTGATGTTCACGTCACTTGTTGGACTGGCACCTGAATGATCTCCAGAAATGCCTGAACGTCTGCTCCTAAAACCCTCAGATCGCCTGGGTCTGGCAGAAGCTTCCTGTTGTGGTCAAAGAGCTACAGAGACATGGACTTTAGTGTCTGGTGGGCACCTCAGGAGCAGCCTGTCAGACAAGCTGAGGGCATCAAGAACAGCTTTAAAGCATCTGAAGACCTTTTTAGTGTGTGATTCTTCTAATTCATTTGATTTTGATCCCTCCTCTTGAATGACTATGTCTCTTGTTGCGAAGTCTGTCTGAGACTCTGTGGCTCTGAGACACACCCAATGGCTCTGAAATCTGTGACAGCAGGTCATCTGCAGACTACAATTTGCTGAAAAGTGTAATTCACTTGACGCCAGGCTGGCTCTCAGACATGGGACATAATTCCTGTAAAAGCAAAGGCAAAACTGCTCCATAATGTAAAACACTCAATCAACACCTGAAGTGATGTGAAACCAAACTCTGAGCTGCAGCCTCAGCTTGGAAACACTCTGATCTCTGGTTTGAAGTCAAACACAGTGAGTGAGCTTCTGGACTGGGCGCTTGGGACCCCAACACGCGAACTTACCTGCCAGATCCGTCTCTCTAACCTTCATGTTCGCCTCCTCAGGTGGAAAACTCTCTGTCAGCCCACCCAGTCCGAACTCCACCATCTCTGATAAGATGTCCCTCCTGTCTCACTCCAATCACGCTGTTCTGGCTGTATAAAGGCCCCTCTGCCTGACAGAGCTGACATGATCAAGCCATGCCTTCCTGTGGATCCTCTCCTGCCTCGGGCCGGGTACCGCCTTGGCCGTGAGACGAGCGCCAGAATAACAGCTGAGGCACGAAGCATGCTGGGTAGAGAGGAGATCAGAGCCACAGCTGGAGATAGTGTGGCAATAATAATATATCAGACTAGTAATTGGTGTGTTGAGCCAGCAGCAGAAGGCAGACTGCAGCTGCAGTCAGACACAGCCACAGCCCGTTTACACAGAGAAACACAGCAAACAGCTGACTGGAGGAGAAACACCATTCTCAACACCAGCAGTCGAACATCAGCGTTTGCACCTGCTCAACTTCACCGTGTTGTTGTGCTAATGATGTCATGATGATGTCACCACAGGTTATGCTCTCCAGCCATCCTCCCACATCAATACCTGGGTTACTCTCAAGACAGGAACGGTGAGGAGGCGTGTGCTCACTCCTGGCCCTGGCAGGTGTCCTGCAGGTAACACACACACACTCACACACACCATGCACTCACACACTCACACACACACAGGTCTTGTTCATGAGGATGGCGTCTTCCCCATGTTTCAGGATTACACCGCTTCCACTTCTGTGGAGGCTCTCTCATCAATGAGAGAACTGGGTGGTGACAGCTGCCACTGCAATGTCAGGTAAACACTCTCAATCTGGTCTCTCCACCTGTCTCCTTCACCTGCCCCTGTCCCTGCCCACCTGTCTTTTGATAAAGACAGCTTCAGAGGCTTTAGACAATTGGTTGATGAGTTCTCAGGGGGGAAAGGAAAGGAAACTTCTTCAGATACTCTTCTCATCTGGTCTTCATGTCTGTGTTCCTGTCCCTGCAGGACATCCCACTGCAGATCCTCGAGAACACGGTGACCGCCTCCTCTCCAACACTGAGGACATCCAGGTCATGAAGGTCGGCAAGGTGGGTGACCAGCAACATCAGCCTCTCATCTTATCAGGGTGTCTTCCTGTGTGTTCCCTTAATGATGATAAATATTTCTCATCAGGTGTCTACACCCCCCGCTTACAATGGCTTCACCATCAACAATGACATCCTGCTCATCAAGCTGGCCAGCCCTGCCCATGAACATGCGTTTCCCCTGTGTGTGTGGCCGGGCATCGCAGACAACTTCTCAAGAGGCATGAAGTGCGTGACCAGCGGCTGGGGGGCTGACTCACATAACGTGAGAGCTGCCTGCCCCTGGCTGGGCCAATCAGAGGAGAGCATGGACGGGGTGATGTAGAGAGGGCTTGTGGTGAAGCCAAACCAATCAAAGCTCAGGGATTTCTTTCAATTCTGACATGTTAGCAACTGTTTTATGGCCCTGTTGACCCCCTGATAGTCTGGGACCCCTCAGGGGGCTGCAGGAGAAACATCTCAAGATAATCAGCAAACATTTTGGCATGAGTCCGAGCCCTGTGGGCAGACTGAGCACAGCAAGTGTGAAGCAGCTGAACCATGGGGGGCAGAGTATGGCATGTAGAGCTGCAGCTCAGATAGTGTGTCAGTCTCACACTGATGTGTGTGTGTGTGTGTGTGTGTGTATGTGTGTGTTCAGCTCCTGACACTGGCCCTGCTGCAGCAGGCCACGCCTCCCCTGCTGTCCAACGAAAGCAGTGCCGGCCAGTACTGCTGGGGCTAACAAGATTACCACTGATGATTCATGCCGGTTTCCTGGAGCCTCCTCCTGCATTGGTGGGTGGTGCAGATGCGCAGCAGGTGAACAGGTGTTGACCCTGAGCTCGTCTTGTTTATTTGTTGCTTTGTTTATTTGTTGTGTCTTCAGGGCGACTCTGGTGGTCCTCTGGTCTGTCAGAAGGCCGGAGCCTGGACTCTGGTCGGTATCGTGTCCTGGGGCAGTGGAACCTGCACTCCCACGATGCCCGGCGTGTACGCTCGCGTCACTGAGCTTCGTGCCTGGGTGGATCAGACCATCGCCGCCAACTGAATGTGTCAGGCAGGACGGCGTTCAGTTTCCACCTGATCATCAATAAAACACAATCTTTGAAACATGTCTGTTGTCGTCTGTTGGCACTCACCTGTGATGTTGCATTTGTCAGGTGGAGTCAGCCTGAGCAGTGTTATCTCTGTTAGCCTAGCTTAGCATAAAAGATGGAGGCAGAGTGAAACAAACCTCAAACCTCATCCAAAACTAAAAAAAACACCACCAGAAGTTTTTATGTCACTTTTCATGAACTCATCAGCAAATCAACACGTGCTCTTTATCCATTAACGACATAAAACATCTGAACATTATTTTCCTCTGTTTATTACACAAAGAGACACAAACAGCACGTTTGATCCAGTGAGCAACAGAAAGAGCATCAGCATGTCTGCATGTCTGCCGTCCTGTCTTCAGGTGTGTTGTCAGGTGCGTCTGGGTGGGCAGGTGTGGCCGACGCGGCGGCAGTAGCAGATGGCGTTGAAGAAGCGGCAGTAGCAGGTGTCACAGGGGTCGCAGCAGGGCAGCGGGTAACCCAGACAGGACTGCTGGTGAGGGATGCAGCGACGAGGTGAGCGCATGGCCCGGCCCTGCAGCTGCAATGCTGCTGACGCATCCTGGAAAACAGGAAACAGATCAGTTCAAGCAGGTGAACAGAGATAAGAACAGTTAAATAAGCTACACCCACCTCATCATACGACCCTGCCTCCATCAGGAAATGATCCTCCACTGAGTCGACAGGTAGGTGGGCGGGGTCATGCACAGGCTCAGGGGCGTGGCCTCTCTCTGCTGGACATGAGACAGAAAACAGAGCTGCTGATCACCGCCATCCTCCTAAACTTATTTTACATATGTGGAATATAAATGTACATATTTTAGTTAAAATATGAATAAAGTCGACTGAACTGAATTGTCTTCATCAATTCAGTTCTCAAACACACACGTCGCCGTGAACTGATTCTGTTTTAGTTTTAATTATCATTTGACTGAAAAGGTTTTGTTTAGTTTGAAACTTCCTGTTTCTGCTAAAACACCTACTCTGCAGGTATCGAGTAACAATTGACTCTTTAAAGCTCTGCTGTTGTGTGTCATGTGACAGGTCAGATGATAGACAGGCGTCACTGACCGATGTCAGACAGGTATGAGGGGTCAGTGCGGCGGCCAGCAGCTGGACCGTCGTCCATTTGGATGTTTCCGTGAACCAGAGAGGAAGAGAGTCGCAGCAGACTGAAGGACCAACAGCAGAGCAACACTGAGCCAAACATCCTGCCGTCACACAGAAGAAGAAGAAGAAACGCTCTGCACTAAGTGTCCCACAGTCCTCAGCTTCTCCACAAAGCACCTGTGAAAGGAAGAAACCAAAGAAAGTTCCTTTTACTTTACTGAAGTGTTTGTGAGAGGACTTTACAGATCATTGACTGCTGAGCCATGCAGGCTGAGCAGAAACTGCTCCAGAGGAATCTGAGGCTACTTTGTGAAGCAGGAGTTTGGATGATGTTGGCTCTCATTTGGAGCAAAGTGTGGCATGAGCATCAACAACAAAACGAGTGATTAGTTTTCATCGTTCTGAGCAGTTGCTGTGAAGAACAGTCTGTGTTCAGGTCACTCAATATAAACACGTTTATTCTCAGGATGGTGTTGTGCAGTTTTGACTTTCTTGTAAAATCTGTTGGATTAGCATCTTAAATGAATGCACAGATGTTCGTGCATCAACAATGTGTGTGAGCTGGCATCCTTGCTGCACTGCAGACTGTTTCTGAGTTCACCTACTGTCCAGTACAGGAACATTTATGGTACTGACACTGCACTGAAGTGAAGGACCTTAATACATTTCCACTACTGGTAAAAGAAACAGTTCAATTCAGTTCAATTCAATTTTATTTATATTTTGCCAATTCACAACCAAAGCCATCTCAGGGCACTTTACAAACAGAGCGGGTCTAGACCACACTCATTACTGTTAATCACATCCAACAGCTCCACCATGAGCAAGCACTTGGAGACAGAGGCAAGGAAAAACTTCCCTTAACAGACAGAATCCCGGCTCTAGGTGGACAGACATCTGCCCTGACCGGTTGGGGGAAAAGAGAGAGAGAGAGAGAGAGAGACAGGAGGGGCAAGAGAGAAAACACGTCACAGACAGAGATACAGGTGAACATAAAGATGAAAGAATCGTAGAACAACAGAATTGTCAGCTGTCTGTATTAATCTGCAGATCATCAATAAAAACGATATTGATAGGTAATACAGAGCAGGTTCAGGAGAGACAAGGAAGAAGAGCAGCTCTCATCATCTTCATCTCCTACATAAGCCACAGTCACAGTGTTGTCATCCGCTCGTCAGATTCATTCATGAACTCACACATTCACACAGACAGACAGGCAGAGAGGGAGACAGACAGAGACAGAGAGAGACAGTCAGACAGACAGACACAGACAGAGAGACAGACAGGCAGAGAGAGAGACAGACAGAGACAGACAGACACAGACAGACAAGCAGACAGACAGAGGCAGTCACTTACCTGTCGCTGTGAGTCCTTGGTGTCTCTCTCTCTCTCGAGGGGACAAGCATTTTAAAGGCCCCTGGATGGGAATGAGGTCACATGATCAGTTGGCGTTGATGACGGTGGATGAGGGGGCGTGGCCTTTCTGCATTATCATTAGACCTTGTAGACCTTGTAGAGAAACATCTGATGGAGCTGATGGAGCATCTGACATGAACTGGAACTGTACACAGACGTGTGTGAATGGGTGAGGGGTGGGTCTGTTATGACATCTTCTAATTAAAATCATAATGTCTCTTAAAATGCAAACAAACAAAAACAACTGAATCAGACAGAAACAAATCAAAGTGTCACCAAGGACAGGTGAGACACCGAGGACAAGACAGGTGAGACACCGACGACAGGTGACAGACTGACAGACAGGCAGACAAACGGATAGGCAGACAGACAGGCAGGTAGACAGACAGACAGACAGGCAGACAAGTAGATAGACAGACAGACAGATAAGACTGTGTTATTTGTGAAATATTAAGAATGAAACTGGTTCAGACATGACTTCCTGTTGTGGGTCTGTGTACTGTCCTTTTTATGGAGCCAGTAAATGAATCAAATGTGTTGCATGTTCTTCAGTAATGGATGTGTTTCCTCTGTGTCCCACCATCGTTTATTAGGCTCATTATTATTTTCATGAACTGTTTATTCTCAGATTCTCAGTTGGCCTCCTTGTTTGTTTGGAGAACATCAGATCAGCTGCTTCATTCATGTTTATTCTATTATCTTCAATCAGCTGCTTCATTAAACTCTTCATCTTCCTCATCTTCCACCTGCAAACATGGAACAGATTCTCCGAATGGTGACACGCTGATGACATCACAGCCGCACTCTGCACAAATCAGCTGCTGCTGTTGGCAGGTGAACTGCTTCCATATGGACTGACTGCTGATTACAGTCCATCAGCAGGACATTATTACAGATAAAACATGTTTGTCCTCTTCAACAACAACTGTCGTACACTTCCTGTTTTAGCTGAGCTGTTACCGTGGTGACAGTGTTGGATTTAACAGATGCCTTGTTGCAGATGAACAGTGGCATGAAGCTCTTATTGTGAAAAGACTGAACTGAATCATCAAACCTGGTTTCATGAAAAGCAGCTGGTCCAGTTAAACCACAACCGATCAGAACTGGTAAGACCAGATCAGCTGAGGTGTTTCAGGGTATCTCTGATGTGATTTTACTTCCTGTTCAGGCTTCAGTCCCTCTCGTCTCTAACTCAGCTGGTTTTCACGTGATGGTTCAAAGACCAGAAACAAGCTCCACACTTTGTTTATTTCACCTTTTTCTAAAAAAACTCCCTGAAAATATTTTAATGCTTCACGTATTTGTTATTGTTGTCTGTAGCTTTATTTATGTTTATGTCTACGTACGTGTGTGTTAGAGTCAGAGGACATTTCTAACAATGCAGTTAAAATCATCTTATTGATAATATGAATGAGTTCATATAACGCGAGATAAACGCACATGCTGCTGCACGATGAGCTTGTTGCTTTTCTTTATTTTCACTCTCGTTTCAACACTTGAGTTAAAAGTTAATCTAAAATTTAATCTGTCAATCATTTTATAGCCACTGACACACAATTTCCATCTGACTCACCGTCAGCTGACACACACACACACAGAGGCAGCACTAATCGAGCACACATATCAGTCGATCCCAGAGAGAGTCGATCCTTGATTTCTGTCATCATCTGAACCGGAAATCAGGTGAAGGCTGACGGCGACCCTGCAGTGGGTCCGAGCCGGAGTTCTGAATCATGGTGTTCGAGTCTCTGGTCAGCGACCTACTCAACAGGTTCATCGGAGACTATGTGGAGAACTTGGACAAGTCCCAGCTGAAGATCGGGATCTGGGGAGGTGAGCTCAGCAGCTAGCTAATTAGCAGCTATGCGATAAGACAGGGAGAGGCGCCAGACTCCGTTTGGAAATATTATACTTTAAACGTTTCCACTCGGTAAAGAATCAAACACAGGCGTTTGATCCGAACCGGACACGTTTCACTTAACGGCAGTGTTTACTCTGTCAGTCGGCGGTAACACAGCCCCCGGACCAGCTGTTATTTCCAGAGGTTTCTGTCCCGCTGTCTCCGCACTCTTTCCCCCCGAGACGTCAGAGAAAGCGCTCTGTTGTGGTCGTTGACGTGAGCCGCCGTTAACCGAAACCGCTGTCGGTGCGTTACATTGGCGCCGAATTGCAGCGCGTATCTGAGTGACCCGGAAACCCGCAGCCAAACATTAAACTTCACTTCACACACGTTAAATCTCCAGATACTGACGGCGACCGTCACTCAACGTCAGCGGTAAACAGACCGACGCTGTGACGAAAACAGCACGTGACTGGACACGACTCTCACAAGTTATTGATCAGCAGAAGAGTTGCATACGTTATTGATCAGTTTCTCAGTTGACTCAGAGAAATGTGATTCGCTTTAAACAGCTGGAAAAACAAGTTTTTGGTTTTTCATTTAAATAAAAAAGCCTGAATCTTTTATCAGCGTTTTTTTATCAATATATATTTATCAATAAGTATTGATCAGAGCTGTAATGCCGTGTTCACTATTAGCGTATTTTATCTTCACCAGAATTTAACCTGGATCTGCTGAGACTTCACTGCAGCTTCCTCATACCTGTTCACAAGTCGCTGCCGCATCTGCCGGAGTTAAATAAACAAACCTGATGAACACAAAACGTCACAAACAGCCTCCACCAATCGGCTGGCAGCTTTGAGCTGCTGTGTGTTTGTGGTGGAAAATAACCTGAAGGTGTGCAGATCAGAGGGCACCAATCAGATCCTGATCACAATATAGTACAGACTAATTAATGACCGTAGTCATTAACACGTACCGCTTTATTTACCTTTGCCCTACAGCAGCGTCCATCAGCTGCTACCTGTGGTTAAATCCACTTATCAGTAAATTATTGATCCATGATTTCATCTGCAGGAAACGTTGTCCTGGAGAACCTGAAGGTGAAGGAAAATGCTTTGGTAAGTCGGAGGCCCCGCCTCCCTCTGATGTCATCATCCACAGTGTTTCTGATAGGTTCACTCTCTGCTGCCGTCATTCAGACATCCGTAAATGTGACCAGTCTACAGACCTCCCATGGAGACACCGCACACACTGTAACAGAATTCAACACTAACAGCGCACACTGTAACATGACTCAACAACACCAACAGCACACACTGTAACACAATTCAGCAACACCAACACACACTCTAACACAATTTTACATCAACAGCACACACTGTAACACAGTTTAACAACACTAAAAGCACACACTGTAACACAATTCAGCAACACGAACACACACTCTAACACAATTTTACACCAACAACACACACTGTAACACAACTCAACAACACCAACACACACTGTAACACAACTCAACACCAATACCCACTGTAACACAGATTAATAGAATAGAATAGAATAGTACTTTATTAATCCTTTGCAGGAAATTGTGGTGTTACAGCAGCAACCATAAATAATACAGTGCAAAGAAAAAAATAGATTAATACTTAATTAATACACAGTAACATGCACACAGTGCACATTTTAGTTTGAATTAGATTTTTTAATCAATGATCATCAGTGAATGATGATCAGTTTGTGTATTTGTGTTTCAGAGTGAATTCGATGTCCCGTTCAAAGTGAAGGCCGGACAGATCGGTGAGTTCTGACAATGTCTCACAGCGACACAGGAACATCACACACACACGCAGGCACGCACACACTAATGCACACACACAGCAACAAACATCAGCAATGCGCAAAATTTCTCTCTGCTCTATAGTTTGTTGGTCAGTTAACTGATCTGTTATGGTCAAATGGATCTGCTCTGGTCCAGCCTGTGTCATGTGGATCTGGTCTGGTCCAGTCTGGGTCAAGTGGTTATGTCACATGACATGACATCAAAATGTCAATGTCAATCAGTTCAGGTCACACTGCAGTTAATTGTGTTCATGAGGCTGTGTCCAATAATCAGACTGTCCAGTATTTGCTTCTAACCTGGTCCAGTTTGTTTGTGCAGAACAATGATTGTTTATAATTGAATTCAATTCAATTCAACTTTATTTATAGAGCGACAATTCACAACAAGCTCATCTCAGTCAGAGCAGAGACCACACTCATTACTGTCAGTCACACCCAGCAGCTCCACCACCAACAAACACCTGGAGACAGAGGCAGGAGAGAGGCTGACACCTGGAACTGGTCCTGGATCTGCCCTGACCGGCCGGTGGGGGAGAGACAGAGTGAGAGACAGAAGTGAGAGAGAGAGACAGAGAGGGAGGAGAGGGAAATACAACATCACAGACAGAATGCAGGTGAACATAAAGATGAAACTGACAGAATGGTGAGTCCTAACTATGGCTGCTGTTAGCAGATTATGATAATAATGGAGACCATCATGGGGCGTCCGCAGCAGCGAGGCCTATAACAGCACAACTGAGGGGTGGCATGAAGGAGTCACTGTGTGACTTAACTATGGGTTTAGTTATCATGATAACTAGAACTATAACTAAGAGGCTGTAAAGCTGAGAACTAAATAATTCAATTCAGTTTTATTTATATAGCGCCAATTCACAACAAAGTCATCTCAGGGCACTTTACAAACAGAGTGGGTCTAGACCACACTCATTACTATTAATTACACCCAACAGTTCCCACCATGAGCAAGCACTTGGCAACAGCGGCAAGGAAAAAACTTCCTTTTAACAGGCAGAAACCTTGGGCAGATCCTGGCTCTAGGTGGGCCGGCCATCTGCCTTGACGGTTTGGGGAAGAGAGAAGCAGAGAGAGAGGTACAATATAGAATAATGACAGCAAATGGCAGCAGAGGACCTTGGGGTAGGTAAGTGCAATATGGAGTAATGAAGCAGCAAATGGCAGCCAGAGGACCTTGCGGGGCAGGTCGATTGTAGCCACAGATCAGATGTTCGCTCTGGAATACAGGTGTCTGTGGGGTCAGAGAGAGAGACCAGAGAAAGAAACAAGCACAGCACTAGGGGAGAGAGGACACAGGTTAATGGTTAATCTGTGATGGTTAAAACAGGTTTGAGGAGAGGGGGAGAGGAGGTGTGGAGCGATCATGGGGCGTCCCTCCAGCAGCCTCAGCCTATAGCAACATAAGTAGGGGATGGCATGGAGGGTAGTTTAGATAGATTGTAGTTCACATGGTAACTCGAGCTAGCTGCTAAGCTTTGTGAACAAGAAGGTTTTAAGCTTTACTTTAAAAGTAGAGGGTGTCTGCCTCTCAGGCCCAGACTGGCAGCTGGTTCCTGGGAAGAGACCTGATAGCTAAAGGCTCGGCCTCCCATTCTACTTTTGGAGATTCTGGGAACCACAAGCAAACCTGCACTCTGGAAGCGAAGTGATTTGTTGGGGTAATAGGGACTTAACATCTCATTGAAGTACAATGGAGCTTGGCCATTAAGGGCCTTGTAGGTAAGGAGAAGGACTTTTAAATCTATTCTGGACTTTACAGGGAGCCAATGAAGAGAAGCTAAAACTGGAGAAATATGATCTCTCTTGCTAATTCCCATCAGAACCCTTGCAGCAGCATTTTGGATGAGCTGGAGGCCTCGCAGTGAGCTAGTCGGCCAACCCGACAACAAGGAATTACAGTAGTCCAGCCTTGAGGTAACAAATGCATGGACTAGCTTTTCGGAGTCACTTTTGGACAGGATACTCCTAATCTTAGCTATGTTGCGCAAGTGAAAGAAGGCAGTCCTAGTGACCTGCCTAATATGGGACTGATAGGACATATCCTGGTCAAATATGACTCCCAGGTTCCTCATGGTAGAACTGGAGGCCAGGGCAACACCATCCAAAGTGACTGCGAGGTCAGATAACCTGTCTCTGAGGTGTTTAGACCCAAACACAATCACCTCAGTTTTGTCTGTATTTAGAAGCAGAAAATTACAAGTCATCCAGGCCTTAATGTCTGTCAGACATGTCTGAAGTCTGACTAATTGATCTGTTTTTTCCGGCTTCATAGATAAATATAGCTGGCAGCTGGTTCCACAGGAGAGGAGCCTGAGAGCTAAAGGCTCGGCCTCCCATTCTACTTTTGGAAACTCTGGGAACCACAAGCAAACCTGCACTCCTTGTTTCCGTCCTTTCTTTTTAAATAGTTTTTATGCGGTGTATGGGAGCACCCACAATTTCGTTGTACCCCCCCATGTACAATGCCAATAAAGACTATTCTATTCTATTCTATTCTATTCATAATACAAGAACAACAGTTACAACAACAGTTCAAACATTAAACAATAGAAATAAAGCAATAATGAAACAACAGCAAACAACAACAATTAAATATTTCATTAGGAATCAAAAACCACCTATGTAGAACAACCACAGCAATCACCCAGGCAGCCTGTGTGTTCAGTCTGAGAAAACAAGAAGCAGTGACTGGAGGAAGTGATGTCACAGTGCTCTTGAGATCTTCCTGTCTGCTGTTTTCAGGGAAACTGACTTTGAAGATTCCCTGGAAGAACCTCTACAATGATGCTGTGGTAGCCACGTTGGACGGTCTGTACCTGCTGGTTGTTCCTGGAGCCAGTAAGTGACCTGTTAACATTTTGTTGTAATCAAACACTGACCAGAAGGAAGGATGTGGACCATATTCTGGTTTCTTTAGCAAACACGAGTAGATGGGGCATCATTAAGTCCACGGCCTCACATTAGGCCTAGAATTGTTAATTCAATTCAAAGTGATAGTCAGTCAGCCAAACAAAGGCAACAGAACAGCTGCAGCTACAGGGTTCGTTTGTTTAATGTGTTGCACGGTTTCCACAAAGGAAACTCAGCACCAACCACCTGAACTGTGACAGGTGGAGCTCTGCTTCTCCATCGGGACACACAGCACTGAGAACACACACAGTGTTTTAGCTGCAGCAACACAATCGCTCCACCCGCCCTACTGCTGCATCTGCAGACACACACTTCTTCTATAAACTGAAAGTGAAGCTGACTCTCTGTCATGAGCTGTTTCCCCTGATCATAGGAATGTTGAGACCCCCCCTCCATCTGCATCTGATGCAACTTAATGATGAAACTTGTCTGCAGTAAGGATTATTTGCTGACCTCAGCAGATTGACTGGTCGGATCCGGAGTTGGAGCTCATATAAACTGACTGATGTGTAGATTTCTTATGATGGAGGAGTGTGTATCAGTGATATGTGTGTGTGTGTGTGTGTGTGTGTGTGTGTGTGTGTTCCAGCTGGATCTAATCTGAAAACGTGTCCATACAACGGTAAGTTAACCAGGTTCTGAGGTGGTGGTTCCAGGTTCAGGTTTCTGTGCTTTCTGTCAGGGCTGCACGACGACCATATAATAATAATAATAATAATAATAATAATAACAATAAGCCTTCTCTGTCCTCTGATGTTACGGTGTAAAAAGTCAGCAGATCAACAGAAAACAACTTCATGCAGCCCTTTTGTTTAAATCTAAATCATCTACTTTTCATTTTGCAGAACCTTTTTCATTTGACAGATTTAATGTCTTCATGTAGATTTAGTTTGTTTCTAATCTGGGATTTTCCTCGTTAAATCTTAATTTTACTGCTTCCTCCTGATCCTGGGAGTTTCTTGGAGGTTTTGGGAGGACTTACAGGTGTCTGGAACAGCATTGTCTTGAAATCCTAATTCTTTAGAAACAAGTAAACATACCAAACATTGTGGGTGTCAAGGTTTGCTAACAAGTTTTGGGACATCATTGGAAAGAGACTCAGAGTTAAAAACTCATTGCATCTCTTCAATCTGTCTGAATCTTTGTATCAACTGAGGTGTGGGAATGGTTTAAAGACTTTCATTGACACATGACTTTGCTTGATATTTTCCCATGTTTTTAAAAAGTTTTTAGTTTTTATTTTCCTGACAACCGATTGGTTGGATAGACAGGAGGTACAGGTGTATTTGTCAGATTATCTCAGATTATTGCATTCAGATATAAAACTCTGCTGTGGTTGACAAGAATCAGACAAACACATCATTTAGGTCTCAAACAACAGTTTTAGCTTCATCATGTTGAGTTCTCTACCCTGAACTCACGTGTTTGTTTGAAGAAGGATGCAGGAGTCTCTTAAAAGTTACATCACCAAGTATTTTATTTGTCTTCTAACAGCAAAGAGTGCATAAGAAAAAGAGATCGTTTACAGAGCTCCAGACCAGACTACATTTCCCTGACAGACATACAGTCACAGCATCAGTTCACGAAGTCTGATGCTCTATCTTGCCCTGGTCCGTGTTTATATTACTGTTACACAGAGGAGGAATGTGCGTGTAATCGTTTCTCATTGGCTGCATGGCTGGATACTCCTTCTTGCAAGTGTCCTTCTTGTGTAGTCTGACTCCTCTCTCGTGATCGGCATCAGCCGTTGATAGCTCCTGTTTTCTGTGTAGAAAAAGAATACAACACCGTACATTCCCACACCCAAAGCTATCATCTGCATTCTTGGTGGGCTTTCGCCCGAACAGACAGTAACTATCTCAGAAGGCCGCAGCTGTAGGTTATACCATTAATGGAGTTGTTCTTGACGCCTGCAGTACATTACCTCATCATTCTGATGTCTCTGTCGAAATTCTTATTTGCAATTTGCTACTCTAAGTGTCTAAGCAGTGTGGCTCTCATATCTGCTGTTATTAAGAATTCCAAGCATTTGCACACCAAATTCTCTGCGCATAAGCAGGGTAGCAATGTATCCCAACAATCCCCCTTTTGATCTCAGACATTTCTGAGATCAGTCAATTACCAACGTCACACCGTATCCTGAACCACTATTGCCAAGTCATCCTCATCGTCAACTTCCTCTTTTCTCTATTCTGCCTCCCATAGCAACCGAGGCAAACCCGCTGCCAAGGAAATGAGACAAAATCCCAGCACATATCTCCCCTTCTTTCGCTCCCACATTCTAAAGCATCCATAAACCCCTCTCGTCCCTGGCTCTTTATCTTTCCTCCTGTGTCTGAAACCTTCACACCCTTATTCACAGAGAATTACTTCCCAATCAATCATATAACACACTTGACTATTATTGCTTAGCCTTAGCGGTTATTGTCATTTTATCGTAAAGCGGTTCACCTGAATATAAAAGCAAAGAATTAAGCCACCCTTCTATAAAATACTGTATCCCTCTTTGGAGTTTGATTGGTTGGTCTGCCTGGAAAACTTGTACTACGTCAATGTAGGACCTGATCTGGAAAGGCGGTACCTTGATGTCTGTCCAAACTCTGAAATCCTTATGTACGTCAAATAAGGTTAATTGATAAGGTGCTGGTATCAGAGGGGATACCGCGCCGAACCATTTAGATATCCATTGCAATTCTCATCTAGCTCTTGCCCTCTTCTTGTTGTGTTGCATCAGCTTTTTCTGCCTCACCTTCTTGCAATGAGTGATTTGGCGGCGCTGATGGAGCACACCTACTCCAATGAAACCACGTGTTTCCTTTTCCTCTCAACCTGACCGCACATGAGGTTCGCTCGATCACCTCGTATAGTCCTGTCCACCTTGGTTCAGACCACTTTCGTTTGAGGACTTTGAGCAGCACCCACCCACTTTCGTTTGAGGACTTTGAGCAGTGTGTGGTGTGCCCGTCTCGGTGGTCTCGTCCTGTTTGTGCACCTGTGTGGAGAAGAGATAAGAGCCGTTAGTTGTTCAAAATAGGGTCGATACCTCAACACGTGCTGCGCGTCTGTGTGGGCTCCTCCTGCACTGGGACCCAGAAATTGTTGTCCCCTCGTGAGTTCAAAAGGAGTGAACCCTGTGACCCTGTTCACTCCACTCCTAATGCCCATCAGGGCTATGGGTAGAGCATCCACCTATGACAATTTGGTCTGTGCACACACCTTGGCCAATTTCTCTTTTAGACTTCTGTTCATCCTCTCAACCTTGCCTTGTGATTGAGGATGGTAAACTGTTCCAAATGCAAGCCCCAATGCTTTTTCTACTCCTTGCAGATCCTTGTTTTTGAAATGTGTGCCATTGTCAGATCTGATTCTTGATGGAAACCCGTGACTGGGTATGTACTGATTAATCAAAAATTTCACCACTGATTTTGCATCTTCATTCTTTGTGGGTACGGCTTCAGGCCAACCTGTGTATGCATCCACAGCAACCAAAAGGTACCTATACCCCTTCACTCTCTCTACCATGTCAGTGTAATCAATCATTATTAATGCTTCAGCTAATTGTTGCATTTCTGCTTCATGTTTAATGGCTGCACCAGTTGTTGTTTTGAATCCTGCTCTTTGCCACTGACCCAGCTCCACGTGGACCGCACCTGTTACATATGCCGAATCTGTATATATGTTTGCTGTTTTCCCCGCCGCTTCTTCTAATGCTTTTATGACTGCTTTAAGTTCCGCTAGCTGAGCTGAAGCTTTCCCTTCCAACTTTTCTGCTGCCACTGTTTCCATTTCACCATCCTGTTTCTGTCTGATCACTGCAAATGCTGCCTGTATGCCCTTCTCTGGATGTCTGAAACAACAGCCGTCTGTGAAAAATTCCTCCTGTACATCCTGCAATGGTTTACATGATAAGTCTGGTCTTATCCTGTTATCCCTTTCAACTTTCTCCTCACAGCAGTGTGGTATTCCCTCACCCATGTTGTCTGCCATGTTGATTCCCTCGTGTGTGTATGTTATGTGTGCTGCCCCTTTTTCCAATCTGTTTTGTCGCCGTGATGTCATGGTGAATGATGCAGAATTCACATATGCTACAATGCTATGTGTTGTCAGCACTGTCAGCGCATGTCCCACAACTATGTGTGCTGTTTGCTGTATCAGTTTGGCTACTCCTGCTGCATAACGTGTGCATGATGTCTTGCCTCTGTGGGATCCAGCACCACACTAGCCTAAGTTAGCACCTGTCTACCACCCCCTTTTTTCTGGAAAAGCACACCATCTGCTGTTTGTGCTTTTACAGAAACATCCAGAAAAAATGGCTCAGTATAATCCGGCACAGCCAAATCAGCAGCCTGAGCTAGAGTTTGTTTCAAATGTTCTATAACTGACAGCCTTTTGCACATTGGTCCTAAATATTTAGCCTGGTGTTCAGAGTGCACCATTAGAGTGGTATGAGGATAGGCCTCAGAACTCAACTCGTACCAGTGTTGTTGTTCATCTGTTAACTGTACAGCTGCAGCCACACCCTCAGGACCCACTAAGATAGAATCAGATGAAATTTGCCAATGTTTGCCTTCCACCTCATTGTAGAAAGCCTGTTGATACACCTCATTATTGTCTCTATCATAGAAGAGTGTGACATGGAACGGGTCAGCAGAGGAAGCATAGGGATGCAAAGCCTGCAACCAAGGTCACCACTGAGTGAACAATGAAATCAGACCATTCTGATGTGGATTCTCTGCGAGGATGAGGCCCCAATAGATGTCTGCCCACGTAGAGGCCAGTGGAGTGTTGTCAGCTGCCAGCAACATGTGTGAGGTGGTGGACAGAGATGGGATGGAACAGTTCATGGAGAGTCCATTAGGGAACGTGACCATTAAACCATCAGGGCTGCATAGGACATCCTATATAGGTGTCCTCGGGCCCTGTCAATAGTTCATTGCTGGATACTGCCCCAAAGGTGCAGCTCCTGCATTTGGTGCCTGGTGTGGCATCTGCCCCGGGCCCTGCTGAGGCCCCTGTCCCTGGAAACGATTAGGACAGGTCCAGGACCAGTGTCCTGGCTGTCCACAGATGTAGCAGCCATCATAGTTGTTCACTGGTCTTCTATTCCAGCCTCCTCTCTGTTGGCCTCTGTAGTTTCCTCGGACCCTGCCCGAACCCCCACGTCCACCCGCATAACCCGCTCTCATGCCCACCCTCTGATGATGATGAGGTGAAGGAGGAACCCAGTCAGGTATGGGATATAACTCAGGTGGGTCATTAGAGGGACCTGGCTGCTGCACCATGGCTAGGGTGTAGCCCATGGTCAGTTGGCAGAATTTATTCATCCAGAGCCCTCCCCCTTCAGGGGGTGGAGGCATTTTATCTAGCAAGCAATTCATGTCTGTGAATGAGAAGGGTTGATAAACTCTCCTTCCTGCTCCTCCATCTAGCAGTGGAGCCATCATATGAGGCGATGACACACGTGCTTTGCTTCGCAGATTGTGTGAGTGTGTGACTGGACCTGAACGTTTAGGCTGTCTATTCCTCTCCCTTAACACCCCTGTAGTAACCAATCTAAGTTCACAAGCTCCATCCTCCTCTGCCTCTTCTTCACTAGTCTGTGTATCAGCTTCCTCCTCTGCCCTACAGCACCCATCTGTGTCTGTCTCCTCTCCCCTGCTATTAGACTGTTCCGTGAGTTGCTGCATCTGCTTCAAAAATGAATCTCTCAGCTCTGCTACTGTGCTCTCGAGCTTCTTCACCTCATCTTTAATGCTATCGGTGTCTCCTGTAGATGCGTCTCCCCTTTGCCTCATCGTGCCGCCACCGCGGCTCCCTGACTGACCTGAGCTGCATGTGTGGTCTGTGGAGTGCTAGTGGCAATCGGATCCACCTCACTAGTCCCTGAAAGCTGCCTCCACCTACCATGTCCTTCCTGTTGCAGTCTGGATCTTTCCTTCATTTCTTCCATCCTTTGCTCAGATCTAACAGTCTGTTCTTCAATGAACAACCACTCTTTCAGCTGCTGCTCAGTTAATTCTTCCAACACCTTCTCTTTCTGTGTCTCACCTACTTCCTCCATCTCAAGCAGACCCTGCACTTTCATCTGCGGCATTTGGTATGGCGGTGGGTTTGAGGTGGGTAACTGAGGATACAGTGACACAGCAGGACCCCTGGGTGGGGCTGCCATTAACCCCTTCTCCTCACTTTTCACTTCCTGCTTTTTAGGGTCGTCTGGAAAAAATGCCAGACAGGCTAGAGTGATCTTATGGATTAGCGCTCTTCTCTGATCTTTTTTACACCTCTCTTTCTCCCACCCCCTCTTCTGGAGGAGTGAGGGATTTTTACTCTCATGCTCCTGTAGCTCCTTCTTTGCTGTTTTTTTTTCTAGCTTTGCAAACAGGTAGAGCAAACTCTCCCTGCCTTCCTCTGACACTTCCTTTCCCTTCTGCAGCTCCTCCCATACTTCATCACACTGTTTGCCAAGTTTTTGTTTGTTTTCTCCTACCTCTCCACTGAGTAGCTGCTTCTTGACCTGCTTCCACTGCTCCTCTAAGCTAGGTCCCTGCGCAACTATAGCCAGCCTAGGGCCGCAGCCACCAGACTCTTCGCACTCTCAGTCAAATTCCCCTTCCATTATTTTAGTGAGTGTGTAGTGGGCCTGCCTTTAGTCGATGGTTATTAGCACTTACTTTTCAGTTGTGCCTTACTCACCCTCTTCAACAGGTCCCGATAAGAATTTGGATAATTTAGATCTCCCCTCAACCCCCAGTCAGTTTGTATGGAGTTCACCCGAGCAACTGACCCTATCAGCTGTTTGCGTCTCTGTTTTGAGCCAGTCAGTGTGTATGGAGTTCACCCGAGCCACTGACCCAATGAGCTGCACTCACTTTTCAGTGAGACGTGTTGCTTAGGTTGGCACCGTTAGGTTTCCACCACACGCTTTTACAACTCAGACACTCAACAGATCGCAGCTGAGACACTGTTGTACCTACCTCCCACAATTAATCCCACACAAAAACCAACACAATGCCCCCCATGGTGGGGACTCACTCTCTTGGGTCACTACCGGATATCTCCAATATGGAATTTCTTACAGTAGTTTGAGAATCACAAGCTCACCCTCCTCACGTCACGGGGAGTAATAACATAAAAGATAATAACTGCGAAATCTAAACACTGCAGTAAACTGTCCTGGATTACCGCTTCACGCTTGCTTCCCTGACTCATTAATTCCAGCGGCCTCCTTATTCAACCGACACTTGCAAGACGGGACGAGGCAACTTTTTCCCGGCCGTGTATTGTTCCCTTTAATGCTTTTAGGCACACTTCTCTGCAGCCAAGGACACGAACCTCTCTTCCCTGGTGCCCCCGACACAGACTCCCCGCACCCCGGACTGCCCTCACGTACGGTTCTAAGAACACCAGTTACGGTGCCAAGCCACGTGAGCGCCCTCGACAGGTCTAGAGTCCCGGACTCACCTCAGGTACAATTTACTGGCCAATTCTCTTATCAAACAATTTAAATCAAACTCACCTAGGGAGGTCCCCTCCTCATCAGACTGTTACGTCCTGGCGGGTTTTACTTTTCAACCTCCCGGAGACCAAAATCTCGCAAGGCTCTAGCCGCCCCAGCTACTGGCCTCCACCGCGGTACAACAACGATCTCTTTCTCCAGTCACTTCACTGTATTACAGACAATGAGGACACATGGCTTAACGTTACTTTTGTTCTATATTCAATCTGCAGAAATTTGTTTAAACAGGTCTCTGCTCACCCTTTAGTTGAGGCCTCGTGCGTTGTCTGTGTATCCGAGTTGTCTGTTTCAAAACTCGCAAAAAATGCTGTTTCCGAATTAAACTTTTACTCCTCTCGCCACTCTCCTGCCTTCATCACGTCGGGGTCACCAAATTGTTGAGTTCTCTACCCTGAACTCGCGTGTTCGTTTGATGAAGGATGCAGGAGTCTCTTAAAAGTTACATCACCAAGTATTTTATTTGTCTTCTAACAGCAAAGAGTGCATAAGAAAAAGAGATCGTTTACAGAGCTCCAGACCAGACTACGTTTCCCTGACAGACATACAGTCACAGCATCAGTTCACGAAGTCTGATGCTCTATCTTGCCCTGGTCCGTGTTTATATTACTGTTACACAGAAGAGGAACGTGCGTGTAATCGTTTCTCATTGGCTGCATGGCTGGATACTCCTTCTTGCAGGTGTCCTTCTCGTGTAGTCTGACTCTGCTCTCGTGATTGGTGTCAGCCGTTGATAGCTCCTGTTTTCTGTGTAGAAAAAGAATACAACACCGTACATTCCCACACCCAAAGCTATCATCTGCATTCTTGGTGGGCTTTCGCCCGAACAGACAGTAACTATCTCAGAAGGCCACAGCTGTAGGTTATACCATTAATGGAGTTGTTCTTGATGCCTGTGGTACATTACCTCATCATTCTGATGTCTCTGTCGAAATTCTTATTTGCAATTTGCTACTCTAAGTGTCTAAGCAGTGTGGCTCTCATATCTGCTGTTATTAAGAATTCCAAGCATTTGCACACCAACATACGTACAACATACATGCACATAAGCAGGGTAGCAATGTATCCCCACAATCATCAGCAAAATGCAACAAGAGGTCCACAGTCAGTTTAATTTGAAATGAAGGTTTATGAAAATGAATCTATAATTTGAAATAGTTTGTTTGAAAGCAAATGAAGTTGTTATGGAGTTGGTGAATTCAAACTGTTCAAGCTGAAGGTCAGAGGCAAGACTCTGAATAGACATAGGGCCGCTAAAGACCAGAGTTGGGACTGTTGGTCTTGTCCAAAGAAGTGAAGAGAACTGTCCAAAACAAGGGAAAACATCTTTGGGAATAAACGATGACATTGTGTTTGAAGGCCTGTTCTGCAGCCGGCTAGCATGAGGAGCTGTGTTGTTGGCCATCTCAGTGTAATGTCTGTGGTTGGACTGCATGTGTTTCTGCTGTTCTTTCTTAAACTGACTTCCTGACAGTTGTGTTACCTCTCTGCCGACAGTGTGTGACTACAACATCAGGTCAAGGTGTTTCTGTTTGGACACCTGACTCTATTACGAACTTGTCTCTCTTTGTAGCCATCAAGTACGATGCAGCCAAGGAGGAGCGTTACCAGCAGGAGGCCAAGCAGAGGGAGCTGCAACGCATCGAGGAGGCACTACAGATGGCTGCACGCAGAGGTGAGACAGAGCTGAGGAATGGCTTGCTCTGTGTGCTCTCTGTGTTTGTGTTTGTCTGTGTTTTCTGCCTCATTCATGGGCACTGCCTCTGTTTAACCCACTGACCTGAAGCTTTCAGGTGTCCTCTCCTGCAGTTAGACTCAGAGAAAGTAGATTTACAGCAGAACAGTCGCACCTTTGTTAAAACAACAGAGGGTTGTGTGGAATGAGTTTCTGGGTGTGTCTGGTTGATGTGTATCTGAGAACATTTTGTGTGTGGTGTTACACGAGGGTAGCTCAACTTGCTTGGAGTTCTTGCAGATATTTCAGCTTTTTAGCAGCTGATGTCCATCCAGTGTCGTCATCTAAAGGGAAAGGATGTCATAGCCGCGGGACTGACCTCAGCAACACCAAAATAGTTATCAGTGCTAGAAATCATCACAGTTTCATTATCAGCTCTGAGAAACACAGAAGCAAAACAACCCAGGTCAAATTTATCAGTGCTAGTGTGAAAGCCCTGAGATGCTGTTGCTTCAAAGAAACAGGAACATCCTCCCCTTGTTACTGATGAAGATGCACAGTGATGCTAAACAAGTTGGCAAGGTGGACTCAGCAACATGTCCTTGGCCCTGAAGCACAGTAAATGGTCCCCAGCTGTAGGTCAGAGCTGAAGAAGCTGTCCAGTCAAGACCTGGCACGTCTTCAAGAACCTCAAGCAGGTCCAGCCGCCATCATACTGCGCCGAGAAATGAGTGTGTCTGCGAATATTAACATGTGATCTCTGCCGTTAATGCTGCGTCAGCGTCTCAGACTGGAGACCTGCTGTTCAGTCTGGAGAGCGTTTTTTACAAGGAGCCCCACAATGGTAACACACACACACACACACACTTGCAGTCAGCTGACTCGAACTCTAAAACAATTCCTGCCAATGCTCTTTAACAACTCTGATTTTTGCTGCAGCACCATCCACCTGTGCTGCGACCGTTAGAGGTTGATTGATGTTGCAGTGATGGAGTAATGAAACGATTCGGTTCTGTTTTGTTAATGAGGCTGATTTACTGACAGTGCTAACAAAGGAAATGTGTTTAGCGTTCTGCGTGTTTTCCACGTGTTGTTCGTGATGACTGCTAACGGCAGGAAGTGTTGAGTCAGCAGTTTGTAAGTTTGGTGTTATAATGAAGTTTCAGTGTGTCCTCCTCAGGACTCTTGACACTGAACATCAGGACTTTAATCTTTCTGCTTCCTGCTGTCTGTCTCTTCCTGTGTTTTGGCCTTTTCTTCTACTAACTGCCGCCTTTCTCTTAAATGCTGCCAAAGTCAAAAAGGGATATAAAAAACATAAAAGAACCAAAAAAGGCTTGAAGAAGCTGAAACGACACGACAACAAAGCAGGTAAGTTTGTTCTTGTGTTTCACCAGCTGGAGGGTTTAAAACCACCTTTAATGTCTGACTAAAGATCTCAACAGGGCGGTTCAGACTGGGAGGTTCAGACTGGAAGGTTCAGATTGGGCCTGCAGCAGGTTTCAGCTCAGTCTAATCGGCACAGATGTTAGCAGGTTAATAGCTATTAGCTGCAGCCGCTCACTCAGCTTCAGTGATCATCAGTGGGCAGAGTCACTGTGAGCAAATAGCTGCGAACACAGAATGATCAGAAGCACGTTACTGAGATTTCACAATACCTCATTTTGACCTAATGCTGTTTGTGACTTACCTTCTCATGTTTTGATTTAGTGTCTTAATAATTTGACTAAACACCTCAATTCCTTTATTTTCATATTTCAAAACTGTGTCTGTGTTTTCATTTTAAATTAATTCTGACATGCAGCATTTTCATGTTTATGGAACACTGATCCATAATTTTATAGCTGACATAGTTTCTATACTTAAGAGATGATAAATTATACTGGCAGATTATCAATAAATACACAAATAAAACAAAGATCCAGGTCCTGTCAAAGAGCGGGTCTTCCTTCATAGTTTCCTGTTTGTCTCAGAGAAACCTCAGGAAGAGAAGAAGGACACGTTTGTGGAGAAACTGGCCACTCAGGTGATCAAAAACCTGCAGGTGAAGATCAGCAGCGTCCACCTGCGCTATGAGGACGATGTGAGTGCAGATCCAGTTTCTGGTTCAGGGCCTGAGCCAGGTTCACATTCAGGTTCAGGTTCAGTGTGATGATGTAGTTCTGAAGGACAGGTGAGTCAGATCTCACCTGTACCAACATCCTGCCAAGTGTCAGCAGGTGAGCTGTCACCTGTAGGCTTCTGAGTCATGTGACTGCATGTTTGTTTCAGCTGTCGGACCCACAGCGCCCCCTGTCTATGGGACTAACACTGTCAGAGCTCAGCCTGCAGGTAGCACACACACGCACACACACAGACCCATGCACACACAGCTGTGACAGGTGTTGTTTATTGGTTGCTGTTGTTTGTTTTCCAGACCACTGATGAAAGCTGGAAGTCCTGTATCCTCAACGAAGCAGCAAAGATCATCTACAAGGTGACGGACGTTTGTTTGAACTTGACTTAAACTTTGTTACTTAAACTTTGATAAATGAAAACCGGCACATTTCACAGGCACTGAAGAAGCAGGTACACGTCTCTGATGTGGTTCAACCCGAGTTCTCAGAGACCTGGTCTCTGACCTCCTGTCGGTCTGTTGACGTGCTTCTTTAAACAGCCGGTGGCCTCAGCGCAGTGAACACTGCGGTTTCACTCACTGACAAAATAATACGATCTATCTTTTTTTGATTTGGTCTGAAAACCAACAACTTCCTGTTTGATGACCACTTTGGCATCATCATCTCTACAGAATCTGATGAAAACTTTAGACTTCCGTGACCAAACTTCAGGTGGATCAGGTGGACAACCCCTGACAACAACAAAAGGTCTACGCAGTGTTCATGGTCGACCCCAGCTGAGCAGAGAACATCCATCCTGACGGCTCCAAACTCAAACCAGAGCTGGACACAGGATCCTCCCCTCCTACATCACGTCTTATCCAGCCTGTGTCCGTGGTCTCCATCACTCTTTTTCTTGATGCTGCTTATTTAACTTGTGGACACAAGCTCTGTTGAGATTTACAAACCCAGACTGAAACCATGTTTCCCAGCAGCCTTTGTCCTGTCCTTGTTTCAGTGGCTGGGATATCAAGTTCTTATTTTCACTGAGAGCTGGATCTTTGGGACTTTGTGGGGGAGGCGTGTTCTTTAATGTGACAGAGGTGTCTGATGGAGATTTTTATTGGTTTTGACTCGTTCGTGTTTGTGTTTGTCAGCTTGGCCGTCTGGAGTGTCTCTGCGCCTACTGGAACGTCAACAGTCCGATCTTCTACAAAGGGTCGTGGGAAGACATTGTGGTGAGTTGATGTAGCTTCAGCACAGTTATGAACAACAACATGAAAACCTTGAAAATAATTAAATGAATGCATTTTGATTTTCTTATCTGACCTTTGAAATGGTATAACAACAGCAGCCTGAACGATCTGTTCCCAACGATCACGATCTACAGAAGCGTTTGATTTAGTGTCAGACTTCTTGTCCCTGAAAACATCATCCCTCTGTCTTTGGCCATGTGGCATGTGATCAGTGTGAGGCGGGTGGTGGCAGGTAGTAGATACATGACCCCCCTCTGTTTGTCCTGCAGGAGCAGCTGAAGTGTGGGATCAGCACCAAGGATCAGGAACTTCCTCACTATCAGTACAGTGAGTCCATCCCTGTGTTAACGGACTGAGGCATTGTCACTCAGGATCAGTTTGCTGTGTTTAACAGGATGTTTTCAGTTGGACCCTCACAGGGACCTGTAATGTCAGTCAGATCTTAAAGAGACCAAATATTTATTCAGTTAATCTCCAAAGGCCTTCCCTCTGCTGCTCAGGAGATGATCAGGAATTAAATTCTAATCAGTAGCAACTTTCCACTGACCATTTGCTCTGTTTCTAGTTTTTAGGCCGATCTTTGCTTCCGCTAAAATGTGCCTCAACCCGAACGCCGAGCTGGAGCTGAAGTCTCCAAAAGCAAATCTTCACCTGGAGGTTCAAAACATCGCCATTGAGATGACTAAACCACAGGTAACACGTGACAGACACGGCAGGTGAGACAGGTCAGGCAGTCGGGTCAGGTGAGGCAGATGGGTCAGGTGAGACAGGTGAGGCAGTCGGGTCAGGTGAGGCAGTCGGGTCAGGTGAGACAGGTGAGGCAGTCGGGTCAGGTGAGACAGGTGAGGCAGTCGGGTCAGGTGAGACAGGTGTAATTTTGGTTTCTGAAGGCTCCTGTGGTCTTTTGTCCTCAGTCCTTTTTAATGTTTTGTGTTGTTGTCCTCTGTATTGTGCTATGCTGTGCTGTGTTGTGTTGCCATCTGTGTTGTGTTGTCATCTGTGCTGTGCTGTGTTGTCCTCTGTGCTGTGCTGTGTTGTGTTGTCCTCTGTATTGTGTTGTGCTGTGTTGTGTTGTCCTCTGTATTGTGTTGTGCTGTGCTGTGCTGTGTTGTGTTATGCTGTCATCTGCAGTACCTGACCATGGTGGAGCTGCTGGAGTCTATCGACTGCATGGTGAAGAACGCCCCCTACAGGAAGTTCAGACCAGATGTCTCTGTCCAGCACAGCCCCAAACTCTGGTTAGTAAGACATGAATCTGAAAGTGAGAGATGAAACTAAACTAAACTGCTTCACTGTCTGGTTTTAGAGTTTTGATCCGGCTCCTTCGACACTGCATGAAAACCCACTAATATCCACCAACATCCAGCCTTTGTTGTCAATGTGAATGGGAATAATCAGGATTCAAACCCGTGTCACGTGACTCTGAGGCGATGGCATGTAAACAGCTGATTAACCAGGAACATCACTGCTGTTTACAGTGATGACAGATTCAATGGCTGAGTTTGGACTTTGTATCCTGCAGGATGCATTGCTGGCAGGGTGGCCATGTTGGTGTGTTACTGTCTGCTGTAACACTCTGCATTTTAGCCCTCATTAAGTGTTGTGCCAGTGTTACAGGACGAACTGGCCATGATAAGGACTAACCAGACTCAGACTCAGTGCGAGCTATCATCCAACTGCAAGAGAGCTGAAACTCCTGGGCCTCTTACTCTTTTCCTCCATCTTTCTGGACCAGAAAGATCTCTGGTGACCCTGGTGAGTGCTGAGCATTCCTGATCCAGTGCTGTCTGCATTAGGAGCCACAGGTTCCTGCCTATCCCACTAACAGAACCAAGGTCGCATACATCATCTTTTATCTCTCAGGCCGAGCTGATGCCTGGGCCACAGCAGAGAAAATATAAATCAGAAGTTTGTGACTCATTGAACTTTTGACTTCTGCCTTCTGCAAGAGGCAACTCTCGGCTCCCGGTCAGGAGGAAGCCAGTCAAGACGAGGGCATGGTGGGTCAAACAAGCCTCTCTGTAGGTTCCTCCTGCTAGGACTGCGTCTCTGACCTGCTCCAATGCGACAGTAACTTGTTGTGCCTTTTGACTCAAAAAATGCTCCAGGGCCCAGAGGACAGCTGGAGTCCTTTGCAACATGCTGAGTGTCTTTGTTTGCAGTTTGCCTGGACAACATCCTTATTGTCTCCCCAGACAAACAGCTACACTGGCCTTATAAATCTTGCAGTGGCCCCTCCCTGGGGACTGTAAATACAGTGCATCTGGAAAGTATTCACAGCGCTTCACTTTTTCCACATTTTGTTATGTTACAGCCTTATTCCAAAATGGATTAAATTCATTTTTTCCCCTCAATTCTACACACAACACCCCATAATGACAATGTGAAAACAGTTTTTTTGAAATGTTTGCAAATTTATTAAAAATCAAAAATCAAGAAGTCACATGTACATAAGTATTCACAGCCTTTGCTCAGTACTTTATTGATGCACCTTTGGCAGCAATTACAGCCTCAGGTCTTCTTGAATATGATGCCACAAGCTTGGCACACCTATCCTTGGGCAGTTTCGCCCATTCCTCTTTGCAGAACGTCTCAAGCTCCATCAGGTTGGATGGGCAGTGTCGGTGCACAGCCATTTTCAGATCTCTCCAGAGATGTTCAATCGGATTCAAGTCTGGGCTGTGGCTGGGCCACTCAAGGACATTCACAGAGTTGGCCTGAAGCCACTCCTTTGTTATCTTGGCTGTATGGTTAGGGTCGTTGTCCTGCTGAAAGATGAACCATCGCCCCAGCCTGAGGTCAAGAGCGCTCTGGAGCAGGTTTTCATCCAGGATGTCTCTGTACATTGCTGCATTCATCTTTCCCTCTATCCTGATTAGTCTCCCAGTTCCTGTCGCTGAAAAACATCCCCACAGCATGATGCCGCCACCACCATGCTTCACTGTAAGGATGGTATAGGCCAGGTGATGAGCAGTGCCTGGTTTCTTCTAAGCATGACGTCTGGCATTCATGCCAAAGAGTTCAATCTTTGTCTCATCAGACCAGAGAATTTTGTTTCTCATGGTCTAAGAGTCCTTCAGGTGCCTTTTGGCAAACTCCAGGCGGACTGCCATGTGCCTTTTACTAAGAAGTGGCTTCCGTCTGGCCACTCTACCATACAGGCCTGATTGGTGGATTGCTGCAGAGATGGTTGTCCTTCTGGAAGGCTCTCCTCTCTCCACAGAGGAACGCTGGAGCTCTGACAGAGTGACCATCGGGTTCTTGGTCACTTCCTTGACTAGGGCCCTTCTCCCCCGATCTCAGTTTAGACGGCTGGCCAGCTCTAGGAAGAGTCCTGTGGTTCCAAACTTCTATTTACGGATGATGGAGGCCACTGTGCTCATTGAGACCTTCAAAGCAGCAGAAATTTTTCTGTACCCTTCCCCAGATTTGTGCCTTGAGACAATCCTGTCTCGGCGGTCTACAGACAATTCCTTTGACTTCATGCTTGGTTTATGCTCTGACATGCACTGTCAACTGTGGGACCTTATATAGACAGGTATGTGCTATTCTGAATCATGTCCAGTCAACTGAATTTACCACAGGTGGACTCCAATTAAGCTGTAGAAACATCTCAAGGACGATCAGTGGAAACAGGATGCACCTGAGCTCAATTTTGAGCTTCATGGCAAAGGCTGTGAATACTTATGTACATGTGATTTCTTGATTTTTGATTTTTAATAAATTTGCAAACATTTAAAAAAAACCAAACTGTTTTCACATTGTCATGGGGTGTTGTGTGTAGAATTTTGAGGGAAAAAATGAATTTAATCCATTTTTGAATAAGGCTGTAACATAACGAAATGTGGAAAAAGTGAAGCGCTGTGAATACTTTCCGGATGCACTGTAGGTTCAGTCTTTGTTTCGAGGCCAGAGGACAATAACAGTAGGACAGATTAGAGACAAATTAGAGATGAGAGGTGAAAAACACCTGCTAATGTAACTTTGAACAGTGAAGAAAGTGAAAGTGCATGTTGTAACACACACACACACAGTAACTTTCAGAGTGATGGCAATGGCAGCTGTGGTGGGATACAATGATTTTGATTCAGCAGAGTCAAGCCTTTTAGCAAAACTGAGAGTATAGTGATAAACTACTCTGTGAAATGTCTGTTGGGTTCGTTCTGTAGCCTGCAAGTTAAGGACAGGCAGCTTGGGTTGTAGCTGTGTTATGGAGTGCTTTATTTAAAGATGTGACTGAGGTCTGGTGTGATACAGAGGTATCACTGGTGCTTGTGTGCAGGCTGACGGAGAGCTAGTGGCAATGGAAACAACTCTTTGTAGCTGCTGTCAGGACGGACAGACTGTGGCGGGCTACACACTAAAGAGTTACACACTGTAGTATAGTGTTGGCTTCATTTCGATAAGCCAGTGCAATGTCACAACATTTATTTCTGTCAAACTCGCATCAATTCTTCACCAAGATCCTGTACTGATGATGGGAGAGTCTTCTCCAGCTCATCCCAAAGATTATCAATGGGGTAAAGGTCTGGACCCCGCAGGCCAGTCCATGACATGTATGAAATGAGGTGTCATGCTCCCTGAACAATTCCTTTCATCCTGATAAATCCTACCATTTTGATCTTGGGATGTGTCTGTTGGTGGAAAACTCAGTGCATTTGGGTGGTCAGCTGACCACATAACGTTGATGAACCTAGACCTGACCAACTGAAGCAGCCCTGATCACAACACTCCCCACAGGCTTGTATAGCAGGCACTAAGCCTGGTGGGTGCATCGCTTCATCTGCCTCTCTTCTTACCCCCATCACTCCTGGACAGGGTAAATCTGGACTCATCAGACCATCTGTCCTGTTTTCATCGCTCCAGAGTCCGATCTTTATGCTCCTAAGCAATGCTCTTACTTTCACTGTCAAGCGTACCCATTGGCTCTTTGATGAAGTTTTACTGTTTGATTTCACTAAACATTTATATTCCAGACCTTATTGAACACGTTTTCCTTCTCAGAGAAATCTCAGTCTCTGTAGTCTGATGCAGACCAATAATTGATCCTCTCTGAAACAGAGAAGCATCTCTTCCACAACCACGGGACGAGTCTTCCAGCGTGGTTGTTAAAGACATGAACTGCTTGCTGCATCAGCCAGAGTTAAATATCATGTGCCAGCTCAAACATATTGGTCACTGCAGTGTTTATTCAATGGAAGGCTCTGACCTGTTTGCTTGGTTAAATCCTTGTTGTCCCCTTAGTGTGTTAATGCTTAAAGACATTTGTTTGAAATATGACTGATCATTCGATCAGACTTGTTTCTACTTTGTACACTTAATGTTAATTTTTGAAAAACATTGACCTTGAGGGTGAAAATTAACCATGTGATCAGTGTAGCCCGAAGGAAAGATCTGGAACTTAAAAACCCAAAGATTGTTTTATGATCACACACAAAATTCAGGTAAAACAATAACATTTAGATCCAAGACCTGAAAGTGGGGCTGCATGTTGCTCCGCTATGGGCTGGTTTCAGCCGGTACACACCAGCCACACATCTGTGTTTGACCTCTTGACGTTTTGTGGTGTGTTTGTTTTCTGTGGTTCTGCCAGGTGGAGGTACGCTTTTAACAGCATCCTCGAAGTCCACATCAGACGCTTCACTCACATGTGGTCCTGGTCAAACATCAAACACCACCGTGAGAACCTGAAGACGTACAAGACTGCCTACAAGACCAAACTCCTGAGCCAGAACAAGCCAAACCAGGACACCGAGCGGCACGTCCAGGTGCTGAACCTGAACATACTCTGATGCGTATTTACAAAAACTCCATTAAGCAGCTAAAATACCAGACTCCAACCAGTGTTAACTGTCCGCAGTGCTCCCTTAGGGGGCGATACAGAGCAGATATTTACAGCTCACCTATACTTCATCACATCGAGATCTGCCCGGTGACACATTGTAGAACACACCAGTGATCTTGTATTGTTCAGATGAATCGGTGTGTTAATATGAGCACACCTGGGCCTACAGGACTGCATTCATTGCTACAAACCAGGACCAGAGTGCTGCCATTGTATTTCCAATGCTGAAGCATCTTCTCAGTCAAATCTTTAGACTGTCATTGAGCAGAACAGAAATCATGAAGCTCTAATAGAAACCCTAACGTTGTAGAACTGGATAAAGCAGAACAAACACTGCTAAATTATCTGTTTTGTTTTTGTCACGGGGTTCTGTTCACAACTCCTCAAAAAAAAAAAAAAGATGGCGTAGTCGAAACAGATGTTTCGGTGACGATTTATTGCTGGCCTCCCAAAGTGCAAACAGTGCAAACGTATTTACAGTGAACAAAAATGTGGGAAAAATTAGTCAAGAACTACAAAAAAAATATCTATTTACATGCAGCGAGTTCTTCCATAACTCTCTGTACGAAACAAAAAATCACCATGTAATCGGCATTCTGTTACCTTCTGTGTAACCCAGTCAAGACTGCTCTAGAATGCCAAGATGACTTCCTAGCCCCTCCCCTGGGTGTAGCCCTTCAATAAGCAAATACAATTAAACAGTATTTTTGTGGCATTTAAATCAAGTATAACATAATTTCCGGTGTCACCACCTAGACACTTATTCTTCCAATGGACATCTTAATTTCTCCACATCAGAAACAATTCCATATTGGCTAGAAGCCAAACTAATATAAAAATAAAATACAATAAGGTTGGTCACCTGACCACAAACGCGCCAGAATGCCCTACATATAGGCGGAAACACAGAAGCTCTGTTTTTGCCAGTCCGATGCCAGATGGGTGATTGGCACGATGCCAGCAGCGTTCTCCGTGTGGTGAGTGAATGCAGTGTTTGATTCCTAAACAAAGTATTGCAACGAGGTGTATTCTATGGTCGCGTTACCTAAGCTATTCTGGAGGGGAGATGTAAAGTGATTTTGGAGTGTGTAGAGCAGGGGTCTCCAACCTTTTATATTCTGTGAGCTACTTTTACACAGTGAAAGTGCCGGAGAGCTACTCATGTTTAGTAACATGTATTCACATAGCTAATTTCCATATAGAACAAGTGAATATGCTTGTTTTGCATATAACACATTCAAAAATGATAATACAGAACGCATATTGTGTATAATAACTTAAATTCATAAGCATGTGCATGTTGTATTCTATTTCTATGTTCAATTTAAAAAATTATGAAATGGAATACTGTATCAAAAAACCAAATAACATACAGCAGTATGTTCATTTGTGCTAGTTGACAAACAATCGTTTCATCTCGGGCAGGGGGCGGGGCACCTATAATTTTGATTGGATGGAAATTTAGACTGGTTTTACCAAATGACAAATCAAATTTGTCTTATTATATTATTGACCCCTTGGCGAGATACTGGGCTATGTGTTGGCGACCCCTCGGCTAGTGCTATTTTTAGAACAGGCCGGCGGGCGACTCACGTGATCGCTGCGGGCGACCTTCTGCGGAGCAATGAATGGATGTGTGTGTGCGTGTGCGCGCTGCCGATAGGCCGTGACACCGCCGGGAGATACGTACTCTGCGCCGCCTGTAGTCAGTGACAGCGCCGCTCTGTCACATCATCCCCCTCCTCCTGGAGGTTGGTGATGTGCGGCAACCTGGAAAGGTAGTCTGCCACCACATTGGCCTTGCCTAATCGGTGTCGGATGGTGAACTTAAATGGTTGTAGTGACAGGTACCGAGTAAGGCGGCTGTTGTGGTCCTTCATGGTGTTGATCCAAGTAAGGGCTCAGTGGTCAGTTTCCAGGTCAAAGTCTCTTCCCAGCAGGTAGTACCGCAGACTCTCCAGTGCCCACTTAATGGCCAGGCCTTCTTTTTCTACAGTGGAATACCTGGTCTCACGTGGCTGAAACTTGCGGCTCAGATACCGGATTGGCTGTTCCTCTCCAGGGTTCCCTTGGGCCAGGACTGCTTCAAGGCCAACCGCAGATGCATCCACCTGTACCAGAAATCTCTGGTTAAAGTCAGGGCTCTTAAGGACTGGGGAAGAACACAGGTAGGCCTTTAGTGTGCAGAAGGCCTTCTCACAGTCTGCGGTCCAGGTCACTGGGTCTTCTGGTCCTTACAAGTTAAAGCTGTGAGTGGGGCTGTGATGGTTGCAAACTGGGGCACAAACCGTCGGTACCAACCAACCAGACCCAGGAAGGACCGTACCTCCTTCTTGGTTCAAGGTCGAGGACAGTTCTGGATAGCTTCCACCTTATCCACTTGGGGGCGCACCTCTCCTTTCCCCAGTTGGTAGCCAAGGTATCTGGTTTCCTGGCGTGCGCACTCACACTTGGTGGGGTTGAGTGTCAGTCCAGCCTGCTGAATCTTTTTGAGGACTAAAGACAGATGCTGGACATGCTCTTGCCAGGTGTTGCTGAAGATTACCACATCATCTAAGTAGGCAGCACTGCAATGGTCACAACCTTGAAGCACTCTGTCCATCAGCCTCTGGAATGTGGCTGGGGCTCCATGCAACCCAAATGGCATCACTGTGAACTGGAAAAGTCCAGCTGGAGTTCTGAATGCTGTGTATGGTCGGCTTGATATCTCCAGTGGCACCTGCCAGTATCCCTTGCACAAGTCGAGTGTGGTGATGTACTTGGCAGCTCCAATCTTTTCCAGTAAGTACTCAATTCGTGGCATTGGGTAGGCATCGAATTCTGAGATGGCATTAAGTTTCCAGAAGTCAATGCAGATCCGGAGGGAGCCATCCTTTTTGAAAACAATGACCACTGGACTGCACCACTCAGAATTGGAAGGCTCAATTACACCCAGTCGCAGCATCTCCTCCACCTCCTGCTTAAGTTTTCCCACCAGGTGTTAGGGAACCCGGTAGGGACGTTGACGGATTGAGTGTCCATCCTTCAGTCTGATGACATGCTCCACAAGGCTGGCAGCAAACAAAGAGGGGACCTCCTTGAAGACCTGGAAGAGTTGTGCTGCTTGCTCGGGCTGAAGATGTGCTAACGTCACAGTAGTTGTCGTTGCATGTGCCTCAGGTCCAGTCTCTACCTCCTCCTGCTCCTCACTGTCTTCTCTCCTTGCTAGAAGAACTGTCCCTGGTGTTTCGATTGTCCTCTCCTTCCACTCTTTCAGAAGGTTTATATGGTAGGTTTGTTTTGTTCTCTTCTTATCCGGGTGAAAGACCTCATAGGTGACCAGGCCCATCTTGCGGGTGATGAGGTATGGACCTTGCCACTTTGCGAGGAGCTTATTGGTGGATGACGGTAGGAGATGCAGGACTTTTTGGCCAGGCTGGAACTCACGATCCCGAGCCTGCTGGTCATACCAGGTCTTCTGGCTCTTCTGGGCCTCACGCAGGTTGACCTCTGCCTCCTCCCGGTACCTGGCTAGACGATCTCTCATCTCCAGCACAAACTGCACAATTCCTCTGTCACTCTTGGATGCGGATGAGGCCTCCCAGCCTTTTCGGAGCAGATCGAGTGGTCCTTGTACATCCCAACAATACAGTAACTCAAAGGGGGAGAAACCTGTTGATGCCTGGGGAACTTCACGGTAGGCAAAAAGCAGGAATGGCAGCCAGCGATCCCAGTCTTTGCCTGTATCCTCCACAAACTTCTGCAGCATCTTTTTCAAAGTCTGGTTGAATCTTTCAACCAGGCCATCAGTCTGTGGGTGATATGGAGTGGTCTTGATGGCTGAGATGCCCAGCTGCTCCTGGAAAAGACGCATCAGCCTGGAGGTGAAGTTGGTTCCCTGGTCAGTCAGGATTTCATCTGGTATTCCCACCCTGGAAAACAGTTGGACCAGAGCACGCAGGACGACAGGAGTGGTGGTCGTGCGTAAGGGGAAGGCCTCTGGAAAACGTGTGGCGTAGTCACGTACTACCAAGATGTACTGATGTCCACTGCTGCTTCTTACCAGAGGGCCCACAATATCCATTGCAATCCTGCGAAATGGAGTGGTGATAACTGGAAGAGGCTGCAGAAAAGCTCTGTCAGACTTAGGGGCAGCGCATGTGATCTGACATGTGGGGCATGTGGCACAATATTTCTGAATGTCTGAATACATGGAGGGCCAATAAAAGCATGAACTAACGCGCAGATATGTTTTGTTACGGCCGAGGTGTCCAGACCATGGGAGTGTGTGTGCTAGATGCATAACAAGTGGCCTACACTTAGCAGGGACTACCAGGCGTTTGTGGTCATCCCTCACAATGTACAACACATCTTGTCAAACCCCCTGCCATCGGTATCTGAGAAGGAGATCAAGGGACTTTCTAAAGAAATCAACAAGGGACAGTTGGGTGTTTTTCAGCACAAAAAGAAGGAACACACAGGACTCTGAAAACAGCTGCAATAAGAAACATAAAAAGCACTAACAATGAATGAATAACTAATGACAAAATAAGAAATATTGATTGTAATAAGTAAAGTAACATAAGAATGAAAGGATGATTGGGCTTGTGTAAAATAAATATGTTATACAAGAAGTTGTATTGATTTGAACTGATTGTAAAATGATTATAAGAATGTTTTAAATCATAATGTGAATCATAAGGAAATGAGGAAGTGTTGAAGTCAGGAGAAAAACCAGTATTAAGAAATATTGAGCAAGGAATCAAATAGATGGTAGAAGTTTCCTGATGTCCTCAAGCTGGACAGGGTGGAGTGAGGACAGAAAGGACAAAAAGGAGAAGTCAAATAGTCAAAAGGTTATGAGTAAGTTACTGGAATTTTCCGTTAATGGGTGGTGTGTTGATCGTACGATGTTGTACTCAAGCCCCCATTGGACATCTACCATGTAAGAAGGAGATAGAAAGGGTATAAAAAGACAGGTAAAAGAGGAAGAAGTTGCTTAGTCCAACTCGACCTCACTCCGTCTTAATGCCCTTATGTCCTGAGCCGGCTACTGGAGCGACCACACCCAGAGGAGGAGCTGCCCGGATAAAGGCTGCACGATTTGGGGAAGGAGTTGTGAGCGGTCCGACACCAGAAAGGAGAAGAGATCCAACACCTCAACCTACAGCAAAGGGGTGCAGAGTTGAGGACTAGCCATGGATTAAAGGCTGAAGAGGTTTCTGGAGAGATGTCGTTCCCCTCACACTGTCTACAAGGATTGGGAAATCTTGGGGACTGCAGGGACTTGACAAGTTCATGAGTTTCATCAAGGATCCCAGGACGAGCGGACAAGGATGAGTTGTTTTGGCCAAATGACTTTTCACTCCATATCAGTGATTATAATTTGTAGTGATTAGTAATGGTTTAGTGAACATTGCATGGATCTATATTTTTGATGATTTGTTAGGAATGATTGATGATTAAAGCTGTTGCTTGCCCTTGCTAAAATTGCTGATTAAACATGATATAATGCAGTTAAAGACATCAAAATTCTGGACATTGAATTATTATGAGTAGGAGTAAAGTTAAAAGGGGAGTGTGAATTCCATCTTATTAGTTCTTATGGGTTACTCTAGTCAACGAGTATAAACTGACCCTTGGGGCCGATAATCCAGGCCACTAAAACATATCCTAGCTGTAGTAACAAGAGCCCTGATCCAAATAGGGGGAGCTGCCGTGAACGGGCATGGCTGAGGCAAGGTTAGTTTCTAGGGCTAGTCAGATTGACGTCTCAGAGGAAGCAGGGTAGACGCTTGGATGAAGGTAGTGAGAAGCTAGGCGAGTCCCCTACGCCAGCTACAATCCTTATTTTCTGTATGAGACCTTAGTGTTGAGATTATGAGGATTTAACCCTTTGAAATGGAGAGCTGGACCTGTACCTTGGCTTAAAGGTATCTTGGGATCTGACAATCTTTTTCCACAATAAACCTTTCCTTCCCAACACAGTCCCCTTCTGACTCGTTCACCACTTTAGCATACAACATTTTCAATGAATCATCATTTCTCTGTAACACAGAAATATTATCAGTTATTGTCCACAGGTTGTTTGTCGGAGACCACTTTAACTCAGGTTCTGCTGACCATAGCTTTTTCTCAAAGTGGCGTTGGCGTCAAGACTTTCTTGGGCCCTTCGTGTGACCATCAAACAGACTACTGTCAATGTCTGGGAGCAGTTCAACACAAGGATCTGTTACTGGCCCTGGAGTGCCCCCTTCACCCAGCCCACTGTCAAGGTCCGTGAGTGGTTGCACACCAGCTTTTTCCTGAGCCCGAGTCATCACTGGACAAGAAACAATCAAATTGCCTTCCCTCTTCTCCCCAGAGTCAGTGGCTGCTGGCCTGTTCTCCAGCAACAAGTTCAGAAGTACAGGCAAGTCCCGTCCTAAGAGCACAGTAACCGGCAGTTTTTCCACCACCCCAACAGTCAATAGGTGTGGCTGATCATCAATGCAAACAGTTATATCCGCAGTAGGATATGGATGGCTATCCCCATGAACACAGAGAATATCTTTTTGTCTGCTGTAGTCTACCATGCCCACTGGCACCATGTCCTGTCTCACCAGGGACATAAAACTACCACTGTCCAACAGAGCAGTAACCTCTTGACCACTGATTTTCACAGCCTTGTACTACTGCAACCTCGCTTCACTATCCCCCACTTCAGGCCGGGGTGCATAGCAAGCGCAGCTCAGCTTTGCCTTACGTATGGGGCACACAGAGGCTTTGTGACCTGGCTGCTGGCAGTAATGACAAACAAACTCCTTACCATTTTCTTGTGGGTTTGGGGCAGAGCTGGAGTTACCTGGAGACTCAATGGTTTCCCTCTTAATAGGCTTCAGTCAGGGAGGTTGGAGAGCTGGTCTGTGAGCTGTGGTGTTGGAACGTGCTGGTGCTGTGTATGCTGACCGGAACTGTTGCCTGTATGTCTCTGGGGAAACGTCAAACTTGACCAGCAGTGCGGCTTTCAGGTCGCTGTAGCAGTGGACTCTCTCTCATCCATGGCAGTGTAGGCCTCCAGTGCCCTTCCAGTCAACAGTGGGACCAGTCTGCAGGCCCAGTCACTCTCTGGCGATCTCCAGGTTTGGGCAATGCGTTCGAACCGTAACAAATAATTTTCAATGTCCTCTCCTGTTTGATATGGTGGTATCTTTGGCTCACCATAATTTCTGCTCTCTGGTCTCAGTTGCTCCGGCCTACTGCTGAAGTCTTGCAGTTGAGAAGAAGATGTTGCTGATGGTGGCCCAAGTTGAAGGCGCCGAGGTGCTGGCGTTGGCAGATGTAATCGGGGGCTGCTTGCCGTTATTGTGTCTGGTCTGTCTGCTGTGACTGACCAGGTCAAAACAGGTGGAGCTTGAACCGCAGTCTCAGGTGGCTGAGTGGTTGCTGGTGACACTGGATGGGCTGGTGGAAGAGAGGTTCTCAGGCTTTGGATCTCTGCCAACAGACTCTCCTTCCTTCTATTTTGTGCTGCCAGGAAGTCTCTCATCATTGCCATCAGTTCTCCTGTTCCACCTGGTGCTGGAGGTGCAGATGACATGGGGGTAGACCTGCCTTCTCCCTCATCTTCCTCCGATGATGACAGTGGGACGGTCTCCCAAGCCAGGTCCACACTGGCTGTAGCCATTTCCTCCTGCTGCCCTCGTCTCTGGGAACATAGTCCGCCGCGCTGTCTTGGGAGACGGCTTATCTTCTTTCGACTAGCCATCCCACTTCTGACACCATCTGTCACGGGGTTCTGTTCAAAACTCCTCAAAAAGAAAAAAATGATGGCGTAGTCGAAACAGATGTTTTGGAGACGATTTATTGCCGGCCTCCAAAGTGCAAACAGTGCAAAAGTATTTACAGTGAACAAAAATGTGGGAAAAATTAGTCAAGAACTGCAAAAAAAATATCTATTTACATGCAGCAAGTTCTTCCATAACTCTCTGTACAAAACAAAAAAATCACCATGTAAGAATCAGCAGTCTGTTACCTTCTGTGTAACGCAGTCAAGACTGCTCTAGAATGCCAAGATAGCCCCTCTTTATACTTCCTAGCCCCTACCCTGGGTGTAGCCCTTCAATAAGCAGTATACAATTAAACAGTATTTTTGTGGCATTTAAATCAAGTATTACATAATTTCCGGTGTCACCACCTAGACACTTATTCTTCCAATGGACATCTTAATTTCTCCACATCAGAAACAGTTCCATATTGGCTAGAAGCCAAACTAATATAAAAATAAAATACAATAAGGTTGGTCACCTGACCACAAACGTGCCAGAATGCCCTACATATAGGCAGAAACACAGAAGCTCTGTTTTTGCCAGTCCGATGCCAGACGAGTGATTGGCACGATGCCAGCAGCGTTCTCCGTGTGGTGAGTGAATGCAGTGTTTGATTCCTAAACAAAGTATTGCAACGAGGTGTATTCTGTGGTCGTGTTACCTAAGCTATTCTGGAGGGGAGATGTAAAGTGATTGTGTAGTAGAGTGTGTAGAGAATACGGAAGGGAGCGGAGCAATGAATGGATGTGTGTGTGTGTGTGCACGCTGCCGATAGGCCGTGACACCGCCGGGAGATACGCGCTCTGTGCCGACCGTGGTCAGTGACAGTGCCGCTCTGTCACAGTTTTCTTCTCCAGTTGTGTCCAGGAACAAAATGAAAGTCTGAAACAACAGTTCACTCAAAAGATTTGTTTGTTTATTTAATAAACAATTGGCTGAAAATTAAGCAGAAGTTAGATAATAAATTACTCTTTGAATTAACTGTTGAAGCACTGACTGAGTATTCTGCAGGGTAATGACCATATTTTTGACATTTGTTCTCTGAATGTTTTGCACAAAGGTTTTCTGGAGGCTTCACCGAGGACTTTTCATTGAATGAGCCAGTGATTTACTGCATAACTTGATTCTGACATTGTAAATAATTGTATGTGTCTGTCCCAATTCTTAATATTTAAAATCAAACTGACCCATGTCAGATCCCGAGATACTTCTAAGCCGAGGTACAGGTCAAGCTCTCCATTTCAAGGGGTTAAATCCTCATAATCTCAACACTAAGGTCTCATACAGAAAATAAGGATTGTAGCTGGTGTAGGGGACTCGCCTAGCTTCTCACTACCTTCATCCAAGCGTCTACCCTGCTTCCTCTGAGACGTCAGTCTGACTAGCCATAGAGACTAACCTTGCTTCAGCCACGCCCGTTCACGGCAGCTCCCCCTATTTGGATCAGGGCTCTTGTTACTACAGCTAGGATATGTTTTAGTGGCCTGGATTATCGGCCCCAAGGGTCAGTTTATACTCGTTGACTAGAGTAACCCATAAGAACTAATAAGATGGAATTCACACTCCCCTTTTAACTTTACTCCTACTCATAATAATTCAATGTCCAGAATTTTGATGTCTTTAACTGCATTATATCATGTTTAATCAGCAACTTTAGCAAGGGCAAGCAACAGTTTTAATCATCAATCATCATCAAAAATATAGATCCATACAATGCTCACTAAACCATTATTAATCACTACAAATTATAATCACTGATATGGAGTGAAAAGTCATTTGGCCAAAACAACTCATCCTTGTCCGCTCGTCCTGGGATCTTTGATGAAACTCATGAACTTGTCAAGTCCCTGCAGTCCCCAAGATTTCCCAATCCTTGTAGACAGTGTGAGGGGAACGACATCTCTCCAGAAACCTCTTCAGTCTTTAATCCATGGCTAGTCCTCGACTCTGCACTCTTTTGCTGTAGGCTGAGGTGTTGGATCTCTTCTCTTCTCTTTTTATACCCTTTCTATCTCCTTCTTACATGGTAGATGTCCAATGGGGGCTTGAGTACAACATCGTACGATCAACACACCACCCATTAACGGAAAATTCCAGTAACTTACTCATAACCTTTTGACCATTTGACTTCTCTTTTTTGTCCTTTCTGTCCTCACTCCTCCCTGTCCAGCTTGAGGACATCAGGAAGCTTCTACCATCTGTTCAGTTCATTGCTTAATATTTCTCAATACTGGTTTTTCTCCTGACCTCAACACTTCCTCATTTTCTTATGATTCACATTATGATTTAAACCATTCTTATAATCATTTTACAATCAGTACAAATCAATACATCTTGTATAACATATTTCTTTTACACAAGCCCAATCATCCTTTCATTCTTATGTTACTTTACTTATTACAATCAATATTTCTTATTTTGTCGTTAGTTATTCATTCATTGTTAGTGCTTTATATGTATATTATTGCAGCTGTTTGTTTTTTTTTGTTTTTTTTTTAAGAGTCCTGTGTGTTCCTTCTTTTTGTGCTGGAAAACACCCGACTGTCCCTTGTTGATTTCTTTAGAAAGTCCCTTGATTTCCTTCTCAGATACTGATGGCAGGGAGTGACTTTCAACCTTATTTGACACCCAGCTGCTGACGTTCCTGATTTTCCTGTAGTCTGAACACTGACAGCAACACTTCAGAGATGGTCTGTGTTTCATACACTGACCTATGAAGGTTATGTTTTACAGTGTTGGGGATGGATTTCTTTGTTTGGGTGTGACTTGCTGACAAGAGTCTGTTCTACTAATGTTTGTCTTTGCCAGGATCTGGAGAAAGTTCTGGACGTCTTCAACATCACTTTGGCTCGGCAGCAGGCCCAGATGGAGGTAAACATGATGAGAATAGACACAGACTTGAGTTCAACTTAATCATACTCTGTTTTAAACAAACATGACCCTGTCCTCTTTCCTCCTGCTCTTCCCTCTGTAGGTGATCCGGTCGGGACAGAAGTTGGTGGGGAAGAAGGCTGCGGGTGGGCAGAAGCAGGGTGGAGGAGGTTTCTTCAGCAGCTTCTTTGGTAAAAAGGCCAAGAAGGAGGAGCAGGAGCCACAGGAGAACAAGAACACAGACAGTAAGTGGCTCTGATTCGTCTAAAAACCACCCAGGAGCTCCATCACTTCCACCCATTTACCACCATTTTAATAATATATAAATCTGTGTGTCGCCAACATAAATATGGTGAGATGGAAGCATGCAGAACGGGCCCGAGAGCATGACCTACAAAAACCAGTTCAATATTGAACCATCTCAACCCTGTCTACACATGAGGCCGCTCGGAGCCAACAACATGTTACGCTGTTGTAAATCCACCCTTTGAATGATTGTACTCAAACAAGGAAAACATCTCCCATCTTCTTCAAGTCTACACTCCATAATCAGTTAGTTGTATGAAGTCTTTGCTGAGGTACACAGATGTCAAAGCCATCAGAGCTTTGAACTGGAATGGGAAAACACATTCGGCCTCACTTTGAACTGATCCTTGATTTCAGTGTGAGTGTGCATCTCGATCCTGACTGTAGCAGATAAGTGAGTCACACGTTTCATTTGGTGAAACTGGTCAAACAATAAACAGACAAACAATTAAAATAATTAAATAGTAAAAACAAGAAACGTGTCACGTCTGATGAAACACAGAGATGTTTCAGTGTTATCCGTCTGCCTGTCCGCCTGTTTGTCCATCCGTCTGTCTGTCTGCCTGCCTCTCTGCCTGTCTGTCTGTCTGCCTACCTCTCTGCCTGTCTGTCTGCCTGCCTCTCTGTCTGCCTGTCTGTCTGCCAGTTTGTCTGCCTGCCTGCCTGTCAGTCATCTGTCTGCCTGTCATTTGTCTGTTTCTCTATCTGTCTGTCAGTCATCTGCCTGTCTGTCTGCCTTTCTGTCTGTCTGCCTGGTCATATGCAAAAGTCTATGAAGGCTGTCATCCATCTCCATCACAGAGCACTCTCTAACTTGGAGAAGGCTGGGAGCACTGTGAGGATCATGTTTTATGATTTCTCTAGTGCTTTTAACACCATCCAGCCCAAATGTCTGAGGGATAAGCTGGAGCAAGCCGGGGTGAACCACCACCTCACATACTGGATTTTGGATTATTTGACCAACAGGCCACAGTATGTGAGGGCACGGGACTGTGTGTCGGACACTGTCGTCTGCAGTATGGGAGCACCACAAGAGACAGTTCTGGCTCCCTTCCTCCTCACGGTCTACACTGCAGACTTCACCTACAACACTGAGAACTGTCACCTGCAGAAGTTCTCTGATGACTCCGCAGTTGTCGGCCTCATCACAGATGGGGTGCAGGGAGCACTGCTGAAGTCCTCTTATGACTCTGTGGTGGCATCAGCCATCTTTTACGGACTAGTCTGCTGGAGTAGCAGCATCACAGCTGCAGACAGGAACAGACTGAATAGGCTGGTCAGGAGGGCCAGCTCTGTCCTGGGGTGTCCCCTAGATCCAGTGGAGGTGGTGGGAGACAGGAGGATGATGGCAAAGCTGTCAGCCCTTATGAACAACACCTCACACCCCCTATACTCCACTGTAGCATCACTGGAGAGCTCCTTCAGCGACAGGCTGATCCATCCGCGGTGCCTAAAGGAGAGGTACCGCAGGTCCTTCCTTCCTGCTGCAGTTAGACTGTTCAATCAAGCCTGCTCTCAGTAGACAGTCACCACATGCATCTACAGATATACGTGCAATAACTATATCAACATGTGCAATAACATATACGGTAAACACATATTTTTTTGACTGGTATTTATACATATTTATTTTTCACCCACTATTGTCTGCCTGTTGTATATATTTATTGTCTGTTGTATATATTTCTCTTCCACTGGTATATTTTTTTAAATTATTTTTTATATTCTATATATATATAATTTATATATTTTTTTTTATATATTTCTGGTGTGTACTGTTCTGGCTTTTCATGCTGCTGTGGCACTGAAATTTCCCCGGTGTGGGACTAATAAAGGATATCTAAATAAGGGGCAGGCTTAGCAGAGGTCAGCGCCACTGCCCATGTGTTCTGAGCTGAACCAGAGAATATGGACTCACTGTTTTGGCCACAAAAGGCCAGAAACCCTTAATCCCCCATATCCCAACCCGTTCTGAAAGTCCACAAAACACAAACTCGAATGTCAAACTGCCATGACCTCAGTGACTGGACCTCAGGAGCTGGTTTACTGTTCCTATGCCCAGGGTTGAATCGGTGCTGCTCCTCATCCGGCCGGCTTCTTTCTGGCACTCAGTTGATCCCCTACATTTACCACTGTTACAGGGACGTTATGTTCCAGAAGATGACTTATTCTACTCTGGTGTTCAGGTTCAGGGTTGGATGATCTCATGACTGCTGAGGAAAAAGAAAAACTCTACACTGCCATTGGTTACAGTGGGAGCTCTCACAACCTTGCTTTACCCAAACAGGTAAGCGCACAGGTAGGAAGACAGGTAGCCTCGTGTTGTGCATATGTTCCTGGTCCTCAGAGAGTGACCTCCTTTGATTTTAATGACTTCATGATTTTTCCTGATATCAGGACAACATGGACATGTTGTGCTGCACCTATGGTCAGACTCCTACAGCAGATAAATCACCAGCATTGTCTTTTGTCGGTGTGTGTGTGTGTGTGTTTGTGTGTGTTCAGTATGTTGCGGTGGTCGTCACCTTCCAGCTGTTTAGGACCTCCGTGACAGTCAGAGAGCAGCCAGATGTCCCAGAGATCCTTAAGGTCCAGATGATAGACCTCAGCACCAAAGTATCTCAGCGACCTGGAGCTCAGGCCTTCAGGTAACTCCCCGAATATCCTTTAACCAAATGCCACAGGTCTGACCACTGTGTTGTGGTTGTGTTGTACATGGAGCTATAGAAAGCATCTAGCATGGCAAAACCCATCCCTGATTTAAATTGGCCTACATCCCCTTCGAAGCAGTCTTTTTGTTCTCGTGCTACCATGCCCTACCATTCCTTTCTGTGTGTAACAGTAGAAACTGTCTGACAGGGTTTTAGTAACACCCTCTGTCATAGACGTGGACCATACCTCCAGGCAGAGTCTGTGAGACCATGACCAAGTAAAACACTACAAGTAAAGGTTTTAATGAGACCTCCCTGTCCCCTGCAGGGTGGAGGCAGCACTGCAGCACTGGTATGTTACTGGTTTACAGCAGCAGGGGGCAGTACCCTCACTCATCGCCTCAGTGGGAGACTCCTCTTCCTCTCTGCTCAGTGTTGTGTTTGAGTTAAACCCAGAGGAGAGCACCGCTGACCAGCTGCTCAGAGTCCATTCTCAGCCTGTTGAGATCATCTACGATGCGGTAAACATGAGCAACACGCTGACTGCAGATTGTGTGTTTTTTCATTTTCATTGTCCTGGAAACATACTTTTGTCTGGATTTTAGAGCGAATCATGCATCACAAGTGCAGAAGAAATGTGTGTCTGTTTGTCTTCTAGCTGACTGTGAACAGTTTGCTGGAGTTCTTTAAGACAGGGAGAGGTGTTGATCTAGAGGTCCTGACCTCAGCCACGCTCTCCAAACTGGAGGAGATCAAGGAGAAAACCGCCACAGGTCAGTTTCACTCATGTGTAAACATGGCCTGGCTACAGCTGAGTCTGATGATGTTGAGTCCAGTCCAACAGTTTAGACCTAAGGCTCAGATACTCATTTTGAGATGGAGGTTGAGCTTTAAGAACATTACAGCCAGTTTTATCCTGTTTATCCAGTCAGAATAAAATGAAATATGTTCTGTTTCATTTCAATTTCATCCAAAATTCATAGAACTGCAGTTACATACGTAACCATTGTTTTGCCTTCAAGGTGTCTATTTTTTATTAATTGATTGTATTTATAACAGATGATGTGCAATATTAAACATAATGTGTCATGACCCAGCTATACCCATGGCTCAAAGATGAATAAGCTTCTTGCAATTTCCCTGAAAGGACACTTTAAAGTCTCCATCATGCTGATTTCTACTTTAGCCATATGTTCAAACCACAGGTTTCTGAGTCTTTCTCATTACAAGCTCAAGTTATTGACTTCAAAGCAATAGCCTGAAGGCCTGGACACCTAGAGACAGAGGCAGGAGAGACTTCCTGTAACAGACTGACACCTGACTGATCCTGGATCTGAGTGGATGGACATCTGCCTTGCCCTTCAGTCTGACTTTTAATTTCCAGCTAATTTTGAATTGTTTCTTCTTCAATCAGATATCAGATATCTCTAAATTTAACCCTTGTGACTGAAAAGATAAACCAGTAGAAGAATCTCCTTTAACTCCAAGTTCAATCAGTTTTGATCTTTTGGCCACATGAATATTTTTCTTTAGACATTTGTCTCCTACAATCACCACTGAATAATCCTTAGCAGTCATAAGCGATTGCTCTTTTGTGCATATATCCAGAGACTCCTGAGGTAGAGCAGTAATGCCTCTGTTTCAGACATGACAAACATTAACAATGACGAACTGCGCAAATGGTCAAGACATGCCAACACCAGCCACCACCACCAACCCATGCACATCAAAGAGGAATAAATAAACCTTAACCCAGTTCGGAGTCTCCCTGCTGTCTAAAGACCAATCTGACCAACTAAGCTCGTCCCTAGTCTTTATGGACCTGCTTGAGGTATGTACTTATGCGCTACAGGTCGCTGGATCAGAAGAGCGATTCATAAACTAGCAACCCACCTGAAACCACGGACATGCTGCCAAGCAACGTTTCAGTAACATTTGACCCAACACTACTAAAAATCAGCTCAGTGAATCCAAAGAGGAAAGTTGTGACGAGTGACAAAATAAAACTCCGCACTACTTTACAATTTTTTACACAAGGGAAGTTGACTCTCATCTGACCCGTCTGGTACCAGCTTAATCTGGCAAACAAATGAGTAATCTCTCTAAGAAGATCCAGGTAAGGAACGACTCTACAAGAAAGTAGTGCACTTACCCTGCAAACTCATCCCACCGATTTGTCATGACCCTGATCTTGAGGGCTTGAGTCCAGGTGAGAGAGAGAATGACTGGGTTGGGTTTTCTCTGATGGTACCCTTGAGGATATATGGGACGACACATTAACTTTACTGATGATTTCTGGTTAGAGTTGAGCAGTGGAGGACAACCTGGTCCTCATCAGGACTCAGATGGATTCTGGTCTCTGCAGGTTTGTCTCACATCATTGAAACTAGGAAGGTCCTGGACCTGAGGATTGATCTGAAGCCATCCTACCTGCTGGTACCAAAGTCTGGTTTCTACAGCAGCACATCAGACCTTATCATCGTAGACTTTGGCAGCTTGCAGGTGGGTTCCTGTTTTTATTTGGATGTTTATTTTATTTTCCTGTCGGCCTTAATTTTATCCTGTGGTCGTATTTTTAACAAATGTTTATTTCTTTAGTCCACACTGTTCACACGTGTCACTGAGATTTTCAGGGTTTTCATACAAACAGACCTTAATGTACGGGCTTTTCCAATCAGACTGCAATCAGCAGATGTTTATGTGCTCAAAGATGAACATTTTTCACACAGAAAAAGCTAAAAATACTAAAAACGTAGCCAACAAAAGTGTCCCTATGTGTGGATAATGTGTAAAAATAGCTGGAAAGCTTGCTGTTGCCCCAGAGCATGAACCTTTGAACCATGGTGTCCTCTGCAGAGCACCTGTCTGGTCACACTCAGGTCAGATTCAACACAGATTCTCAGGTTTTTATCTAAAATTAAGATGTTGTGGCCATTTTTTTTGTCATTTGTAGCTTTTGTGCAAGGCTTGTGCAGATTTTTGGGATCCACCCTTTTTTTAAATTTGCATTCAGAATTTGGTTTTTACCTGAACTTTTTAGACGGCCGTTTTATGATAAAGACCACCATATTGATCTGCTCAGATGTTGGTCTGAGCTCCTGCAGCCGGGTGTGTTGATGTATGGTTGAACTCGTGTTTGCAGCTGAACAGTGTTGAGCAGGGCAGTTTCAGCTCGTCTTCATCCTCCTTCTCCTCTTTGGAGGAAATTATGGATCGGGCCTACGAGAGATACAATGTGGAGCTGCGAAGAGTCCAGGTGCTCTACAGCAAGTCAGGTAAACACAAACACACACATACATAACTACACAACAACTACACCACTACCTAAGTCCATATTCTATTAAATCCCCTTTAAACGAATTCCAGGTGAAGCCTGGAAATCAGCTCGGGTGCAGGGTTCATCAGTTCAGCATATCCTCCAACCAATGGACTTCACTGTCCAAATGGCCAAGTCTATGGTGGAGAAAGATGCCAGGATGCCCAGGTACAACTCCTACCTGTGAACAGGTGTCTCTGTCCTGAATCAGCTGTTGACTGATCTGTACTCTTTGTGCTTCAGGTTCAAGGTGTCTGGGGAACTGCCACTGCTGCATGTAAAGATTTCCGACCAGAAGATACACAATGTTCTGGACCTGGTTGACAGCATCCCGCTGCCCAATGTTGGCTCCTCCCCTTCCACCCCCACAGGAAAGGTACACTTGGTGCAGTCCATTCTTACTGTAGCTGAAGTTTATGGAAATGAGGAGACAGAGTGAAATGGAACAATGTTGGAAAGGTTTGGTTGTGATGGATGGAGCTTGAGGATAAACAGGTTTGTGGAAGATTTTAGGTTTAGGTGAGTTGTTGGAGGGACAGAAGGGTTCAGCTGTTTGATGGTAAAAACAGCAAAACAGAGGGATGTTTGAAAGCTTCAAGGGTTTGTTTTGTGGAGCAGTTTGTCTGATGTGATCAGAGGAGCGACAGGGGAAGTTACGGGAATGATGCCCCGACGCCTGCTCAGGAGTGATGTCACAGTATTTGGGCATGTTTCCTACTGCAGGTCCTGTCACTGGCGGAAGCCAGACCACAAGCTCTCAGCCTTCACCCCTCACTCCTGGACACCATGGAAACAGGTCCGTGCCCTGATTGGCTGTTAAACTTTTATGTTTTTATTTTTGTTATAATTTGTGTTTATGCTGCCCTGTTGTAGAATCAGATGAAGACACCAGTGAGAAGTCGACAGATGAGGATCACCTGTGCTTCGCTCTGGAGGAACTCACGGACCTTCACTTCAAGTTTGAAATTAAAGAGGTTTGTTTCTCTGGTCTCTGGCCGTGTGACTCAAAGGGGGGGGGGGTGTAATTACACTGGGGAACAATTTGAAAAAAAATTTCTGTTGAGTTTTTATGCTGATTAAAACTAAAATTGGCATGCTGATTCCAAAATTGCAGTCAGTTTTTTTCTAGCACGTCAAGTTTTTTCTCCACAGCTTACCCTCCAGATAAGCAAAATTCCACTGATTAGCTGTAGTAGTAGTAGTAGTGTACATATGATGGCTGACTATTGTTGGAGCATCAAACGCGATAGTCCTCAAATTGAACACTCCAGAAAGAGCTATAAACGTAAATTTTTACCTTAACTACTTGCACACAATTATAATTACAGTAGCCATATCCTTTGTAAAAACATAATACTGTTAAACATTGCAGTCATGCCTGTTTCTTTCATATTTCATTGTATGTCAATATTTGAAAATTTTTATAAAACAAGCACATATCTGTTAAGTACAGTATTTTTCATATGTTTTAAGAAAACGGGGATCCTATAGTTCAAAAACTTGACGTGATAGAGAAAAACTGAGATCAGTTTTGGATTCCGCACCCAAAAATTAGTTAAAAACAGCTGTCAGACCTAACTCAACAAAAATTGTGTTCCCCAGTGTTATGTAGCATCATTCCTGTCCATTTGAGAAAATGGTGTGTTCCGGTCTGTTCAGGTGCTGTTGGAGCTGACTCGGCAGGTAGACCAGGAGAAGACTGTCCTGTCCTTTAGCGTCTGTCAGCTTGGCACTGAAGGGAACAGGCGGAGCTTTGACTTGAGTGTTACCTCTTACCTGCGCAGAGTAACACTTGACTACTGTGACTTACCAGGTAACATGTAAATCTTTGCAGCTGAGCTGATTGATGTCAACATCTTTGCATCCTGATTTCAACTTCAAATAAATGATTTTATTAATCCTGGCTAAAAGAGACCAATGAATAAAGGCTGTTTAATGATGATAAAGGCTGTTTAATGATGTTGGCAGGTGTCAGTTCTTCAGAAGAACTATGTTTTCAGGTATCTGTGCTGTTAAGTGTTTAAATGTGTGGAAATGTATGTTTGTTCTCCTCAGACGGCATGAATAACCCTCTACACCTGATCACCTCCTCACAGCAACAGAGCTCCAACCTGCTGAAGGTGGAGTTCATCAAGGTGAGCACAAACACACTCACCTGCCCTACAGCAGACTCGTCTGAATGTTGGAGGTGGGACTCAGGTTGGGTGGTGATGGAGGAGGTTCGGTGGTGGTGGTGGAGGTTGGGACAGTGATGGAGGAGGTTGAGTGGTGATGAGAAGGTTGGGAGTGATGGAGGAGGTTGGTAGTAATGGAGGAGGTTGGGACAGTGCAGTGATGGAGGAGGTTGGGACAGTGCAGTGATGGAGAAGGTTGGGACAGTGATGGAGGAGGTTGGGACAGTGCAGTGATGGAGGAGGTTGGGACAGTGATGGAGGAGGTTAGGACAGTGATGGAGGAGGTTGGGATAGTGATGGAGGAGGTTGGGGGGTGATGGAGGAGGATGGGAGTGATGGAGGAGGTTAGGTGGTGATGAAGGACGTGATGGTACCATGATTGTGTGTGTGTGTCGTCCTGCAGGCCGACTCCACTGGTCCCAGCTTTCAGACTCGGTTCAACAACACTGAGCAAACGCTGAAGGTGAGTGGAGGAGGTTTCCATAGAAACAAAGAGTGTGTGTGCAAATCAGACACACAGTCCTTGTGTTCCTGTCAGTCATCTCACAGCAGTCAGGTGTTCAAGGTAACTCCCAGTCAGCTGACTGTCAGCTGACTTTCAGCTGACTGGTGAAGTCAGATGTGTACGTGGTGGTGTTTCAGGTGGAGTTTTCCTCTCTGGACTTCCTTCTTCACACTAAAGCTCTGCTATCAACCATCAACTACCTGAACAGCGCTCTGCCACCGCAGCTCACTGCCACCCGGGACAGAGACACTAAAAATCGGGTGGAAAAGACGGGACAGGACCGGACAGGTGAGTCCAGACTGTACAGGTGTGTCTGTATGCCCTGTCTTTACCGTCTCTGACCCGTCATGTGTCTGCTCTCTGCAGTGTCTAAAGGGGCCAAAGATAGCGGCATTTTCAGCTTCAAGCTGTTCGCCATGTTGGGCTGTTTCCACGTGGAGGTGTGTGACGATTGCTGCAGCATCGCTGACATCAGAGTCCAAGGTACCAACATCTGGTTGAGTATGAGATGTATGAAGTGCAAAGAAGTGCGGAGAGATTATACTACCGTGACAGAGAATCCACTAAATGTGTCACGTGACTTTCGTCACCCTGCAGGAATTGATGCGTCTGTGCTGGTGCAGGCAATGGAGACAGAGGTCTTCGCTCGGCTCAGAGACATCGTGGTCACAGACGTCAACCCCAAAACCGTCCACAGAAAGGTCTGGGACACACCGGCATTCGTGCTGCTCTCACACAGAGCTGCCCAAACTGAGGCCAGCAGACTGGCCGGCAGTCTCAGTTCACAAACAAACAAATGTTCTGTAAAGATGTATTAGAACTGTAGTCTCACAGTACTGACAGCAGTACTTACAGTACTGACAGCAGTATTATCAGAAGTAGCAGCAGTATTGTCAGTTGTAGCAGCAGTACTTACAGTAGTATTGTCAGTAGCAGCAGCAGTATTGTCAGTAGCAGCAGCAGTATTGTCAGTAGTAGCAGCAGTACTTACAGTAGTGGGAGGATACTAATCTGTCTCCACCGTCCCCCTTGCAGGCGGTGTCCATCATGGGTGAAGAGGTCTTCAGCTTCAAACTGTCCTTGTTTCCAGGGGCGACAGAGGGGGGAGGTTACAGCGATATGTCTAAAGTGGATGGGAAGGTCACGATGCGCCTGGGCTGCATCCAGATTGTCTACCTGCACAAGTTCCTCATGTCGCTGCTGGTCAGATATTATACATGTAAACACACATGTGTGCGTGCACACAGGCACACGTTCAGGCGTGTGCAGTGGGTGGTTTCTGTTTTCTGTTCCATCAGTTTATTGATTTGTTGTTTGTAGTCAGTGGATTTGTGTCCATCATGTGGTGTGTGTGTTGCTTTTATCTTTCAGCCTACTGTTAATTCTCTAATTATCTAATTAATACCTCTTTACTAAACATCCCACAATGCTGTGTTTCACATTTCTGTAAGTTACAGTCATGTCACCTCAGCTGTTAGTGACACTGATTCCCGTCACTGTGGAACCAATCAGATCCAGGTACCTAGAGTTACATCACTAATGACATCACAGAAGCTAGGACCGTGTTTTTACTGACCCTGGTCTGACCCCAGTGTAACCTTGGTCTGACCCCAGTCTCAGCAGTGACTTCAGCAGAAACATGCCAGCATGGCAGAAGTGATCAATCAGTGACGGTTAAATTATTGATGAGGTCCAGTAACGAGCAGACATGTTAGTGCAGGTCTCCTGTAGCTCTCTTCATATCACCAGCCGTCAGATGTTGAGGTTGGGTGTCTGACAGTTCAGTAGAAGCTTCACCCTGTTTTCACTGTAGCTGTAGGTCATTGGAGCGTCATTGGACATTTGCGTTGAGTTAGAAATGAGAAACAATTCTACAAACTGATGTCATTTATCTCTGATGTGCTTGTTATCTGTAATCTGTGGCTGTGCGAGGACTGAACTTGTGGTGTTTGTTGTGTTTCCTGTTGCATGTTTTTCTCAGCTCTTTCCTGTCTCTCATGTTTCTGGTCCTGTTGATGTGTTTTGTTCTTTCAGGCCTCGTTTAGCTTTCAGTATGCATCTGCTGATGAGGTACAGCTTCCAGCATGCAGCTCTGAACTGCATCAAACTTCTGCTTTAGCTTCACTCAGTGACTCCCCTGCACCTTCAGTCCACCTTAAATACAATCAGGTTTAAGGCTACCAATAAGACACGTTCTGTATGAACAGGTTAACCCAGTCCTCGACCCCACGTCTGGTTTTTAGTTGGGGACTGAGGTTAATCTGACAAAGGCCAACTCATTGATTCAGAGGGACGAAGACGAGAAAAGTCAGCATCAAACACAAAACAGAGGGACTCATGTTGTCCATGCACAGAACTCACTTCCTCCATGAACGCTATGCAACTCACTCAGCTGCCTTCATCATAACTCCCCCCACTACCCTCCCACATTTGTCACATGACCCTTGCCTGTGTGACCTCACATCCCTGCTTAAAAATGGTTCAGAACTGTAAAACTTCATTTTTGTTTCAAAAATTGAAATGTGGTAAATGACCCTCTGATAATTATTATTCGTTCAGTTGTTGATTCATAAGTTTAGCAGAAAAAATGCCTGGAAATGACTGGTTTCATTAGGAAACCAGCTGGTGTGTAACAGCAGAAACATGTTTGAGTGTTAGTGTGTTAAATCACGTTTGTTGTTAGCAGAGGTTCATATCACTCCTCTGAAGGTTAAAGAAACAGAAATGACTGTACACTCTGTCCCAGCAGTGAACGCCTCACATTTGCTCCCTCTGACTTTGCTCCTTCATGGCGCCTCCCTCTACATCTGCATAAAATGGCCCAGGGTTGGTTAATGTCTCACTCAGGATTTATGTTCTTCTTCAGATGTTCATCGATAACTTCCAAACGGCTAAAGAAGCTCTGAGTGCCGCAACGGCTCAGGCGGCAGAGAAGGCGGCATCCAGTGTCCGGGGCTTCGCGCAGAAGAGCTTCCGTTTGTCTATGGACATCAAACTTAAGGCTCCACTCATCATCATCCCTCAGTCCTCCACCTCCCACAATGCTGTGGTGGTGGATCTGGGTCTGATCACGGTGGGAAACAGCTTCTCTCTGCTGCTGGCTGAAGGTTTCTGTCTGCCAGTGGTGGTGGAGAAGATGGATGTGAAGCTGACTCAGCTAAAACTCTCCAGGTATCAGCACCAATCAGTCATTGAGAAAATCAAATCCAGAACACAAACTGAAAAAAATACATGCTAACATGAGAAGTGAAACATGTAAAGAGTTTTACTAAAGCAAAGCTCACAACTTCTAAATAGATACACACTCTACTGAGCCCAAGGGAAATTTGAACTAAATTGGTTTTCACCTGTTTCTTCAGTATATAAGGAAAACAGAATAATCCAACTTAAAAACTAAATAAACTGTGAACAAAAGGAAGTAAATGCTGGTGTTTTGGAGTTTGAGTCCATAGAAGCACAGAGGTGGTGTGTTCAAAGACACAGTCCCTGTTCTGAGCTGCACTAAGACACGACCAAAAGGGTAAAACTGATTAAATTTGGAATAAACGTGTTTTTAGAATCAAACTGAAGCAAGACTCACCTCAGCCGGACATTGAGATTCTCCAGCCAATCAACTTAGAGCTGCTCGTCACTAGGAACCTGGCTGCTTCGTGGTTCACCAGGATCCCCGGAGTCCAGGTCCAGGGAGTTCTCCGGTCCCTCAATGTACGTTTCAGATGTGTGTTGTTGTTGAAACACTGATTTAACAGATTTTCAGAGTAAGACAGGAAACTGCGGTGTGTTTGTCAGATGAGTCTGGGTGAGGAAGACCTCGGTGTGCTGATGAAGATCCTGGTGGAGAACATTGGGGAGGGGACTAAAGAACACAGCATGGATGTCAAAGGACAGATGGCTCAAGGTAAATCTATTCTCAGAGGATCATGGGAAACCTTGACAGGATGTCGGTGTTTCACCTGCCTTGCATTGTTGGCCTTGTTGTTATGTTCAGGTGTGTGGCCTTGCCTGGTTAATATCCCTGTTATTTGACCAGTCAGGCTCAAAAAGAAGATCTGAAAACAAAGAAATGTGTTTTTTTATGTCTGGTTTCCCTCTGCAGAGGAGGTGGAGCTTGCTGAGCCACAGGTAGAGGTGGCGTCTTTACAGACAGGCGCTGATGGCGCGCTCACCACCACCAACGGAGGTGTAACTGAAAACACAATCAATGTTCTACTCAACTTTGAAATAAAGGAGGTATGACATCTGCAAAAGACCACAAACTGGAGCTGTTTGATTCAAATACAGATCAGACAGATTTCTTCAAGTGTCTTTCTTGTGTCAGTCCCGTCGACACAAATCCTCTTCCAACAGTCATTAGTCCTCATCGACTCTACGTTCCTCACTTTCTCCCATTATTATGTGGAGACTCTCTGACAACCGCACTCCAGGTGTTTAATTCTTCTGATCATGTTTCCTGTTTCCTCTGCCAGGTGCTGCTCACCCTGAAGAAGCCAGGAGACCAGAGGGAGTCACCTTTCCTGGTCTTCCATGTCTCTCACCTGGGCATTGATACCAAAGTCAGGAAGTACGACATGTGTGCCACCACCTACATTAACAAGATCAGTATGAAGTGCCTGGAGTTCAAAGGTCAGAGCTTCTCGGCAGAACCTGCTTTAGTCATAATCAACCTACCTTTCTCAACAAGGCTCCATACATCATGCTGTTTCCCACGATGCACTGCAAACCAATCGATGGTGCTCTGTAGAGTTCTCTGTAGTGTTCTGCAGTGTTCTCTATGGAGTGCTGTAGTGTGGTCCATGCTGTTCGTTAGCGTGTTTCTTTGTCATCCTGTTATGTGTTAAGCAAGGTGCCACCATGTAGCTGTCAAACAGTTTCACACCAACCATGTGATGGAACTTCAGATTGTTTTTTTTATGTTGCCCCAACCACTTCCTGTATTGACAGGAAGTAGTACTGGTATTGTCAAACAGACCCATGTGCTGCAGTGTTGGCTTTGAGCTGTGATGTTGTTGGGTTCATCTTGTTGCAGACTCAAGTGGTGAGCCGCTGTGTCTCATCAGCTCTTCGGTGGAGTCTGGAGCTGAGCTGTTCAAAGTGCAGTATTTCAAGGTGATGACCTGATCACCTCATTTCACCTCATTACCTGTTGAGATAGACAGGTGTTCTCTTGCATGAGAGTACGAGTTAATCCTTGAATAGAGAATTAAACAGTGAGCAAAAGATTAAAGATTTAAATTTCCATGAACTTCCTGTTTCTCTGACTGTTTCCTCAGGCTGATCGTTTGGGGCCGAACTTCTCCACAGTCTACAAGAACACTGAGCAAATGATAAATGTGAGTTAGTCGCACTGAAGCTTCACAGTGGTTATTGTGTGTTTTCTCATCATGTTGCCTGGTGGTGGAACAGGAATATCTTAAAAAGTACTCGTTAAATCTGTAACATATGACAGGAATGAAGATATCTCTCACATCATGAGTCTTCTGGTTACATTTGCTGCTGGTGGAGATCATTTATTTGAGCCTCAGCAAGTGAACAATGTCTCGTTTATCCACAAACTAAACTAGTGTTCTCTCTCTAGGTGACCTTCACTTCTCTCGACCTCATGCTTCACACTGAAGCTCTGCTGTCAACCATCAACTTCCTGTCCGCAGCTCTGTCATCTGACAGGGTCTCGTCTCCAGAGAGGGAGGTTAGACCGAAGATGGAGGACAAAACATTGTCTGCCAAGTCCAGTCAGTCAAACACACATTCAGCTCAAACTTCACCGAAGTGTTGTTCAATGTCTGAGGTAAAAGTAAAGTAAACTCAACATGTCTTTAACGTGTTGTTGTTGCTGTCAGCTGCCCTGGTGTCACCTGGTGATGCTGAGGTCATCGACCTGAAAGTGATGATGATGCTGGGAGCCTTCAATGTCTTGGTGTGTGACCAGAGCTGCAACATGGCTGACATCAAGATCCAAGGTATCGTATCACAGCCAGGTGTCTGCCTGCTGTCATCATCGATAGACCCTGTTTTACTCAGTTTGATGTGGTTTCCAGGTATTAATGGATCTTTGCTGATGCAAGGACCACAAACTCACATATCAGCCCGCCTGAAAGATTTCATCGTACTCAACGTGGATCCCAGAAGCGTCCACAAGAAGGTCAGCCAACCTCAGACCACTGCTAGACTCCCCTAGGCCAGCCTGGACAACCTCAGACCACTGCTAGACTCCCCTAGACCAGCCTGGACAACCTCAGATCGCTGCTAGACTCCCTTAGACCAGCCTAGATAACGTTAGACCCCTCCAATCCAGTTTTGAGTTACTACGGACTACCTTGGACTTCCCTGTGCTGCTACAGACAACACTAGAAATCTGTTTCAGGACCACTGTGGCGTAGCCTGGATGACCTCAAACTACCCAGGACAATTTCAGAACACTTCAGACCAGGCTAGACTTTTCTAGGATAAACTCCCAACTACTATTCTGAACGCCATCATTTTCCTATGGACATCCTCCAACTACCATACTATCATAGACTGCCTTCTTCAGTCCACTATAGACTACTTCAGACTACCATAGACTACCTCAGAGTTCTTCCTCTGACTACCATGGACTACCTGTGACTATTAAAGAAGATCCCAGACTAATTCAGACTACTACAGACTGTCTGAGGCTACCATGTCTAGCCTAGGCCCTCAGACTCTGATAGATGTACTTAGACTTCACTGGACTACCCCACCTGATCTTGGACCATCACAGACAACTTTAAATTTACATAAACTTCCTTTAAATACATCAGATCGTCCAGGACAACTGTAGAGGACCAATAAATACTATGAAGGTGCTACCCGGGACTGTCTTTAAGCAGACTAGGCTACAGACCGCCTCAGATAACGCTAGGCTGAATAAAGGTCGTTGAACTCTTCCTGTGTTTTTGTCCGTCAGGCCATCTCCATCGTAGGTGATGAAGTATTCAGCTTCTCTATGAGTCTGACTCCGAATGCCACAGAGGGCGCTGGTTATACTGACACCTCTAAAACCGATGGCAGAGTGAAGCTGAATGTGGGCTGCATCCAGGTGGTTTACCTGCACAAGTTCATCATGTCTCTGCTGGTGAGTTTTGCAGTCCTGGGTCACAAGAACAAACTGAAACTCACTTCCTACACTTCACTGATCTTAGATTTTGTAGGGTTATCGTTCTGGCCTTCTGTAATTACAGGCAGTTAGGGCAAAAACAAAGATTATTAATCATTAATAATTAAAACAAAGATGCAAGCTGCTTTAGAAAGCCTATGTTGTGCTCAGTTACTCTGCTCATCAACTGATTATTTTGTTTAAGTGCATCAGCTTGTGTAAAACATGTTTACAGGTTTGAATCACTCTTTTAGTCTAGTTTCTCACCGACAAGTCATTTTAGTTAGATAATGTTTGAGGATGTAAAGACAGAATAAGGCAGAATTTTTACTGCAGATGTCTTTTAATCACATGTTATGAGTCAATAAGAGTTTCAATGTTTTCGTCTTTTAATTCAGAATTTCACCAACAACTTCCAAACGGCTAAAGAAGCTCTGAGTGCCGCAACGGCTCAGGCGGCAGAGAAGGCGGCATCCAGCGTCCGAGATTTCGCCCAGAAGAGTTTCCGCTTGTCTATGGACATCAATCTGAAAGCTCCACTCATCATCGTTCCCCAGTCCTCCACCTCCCACAATGCACTTGTGATTGACCTGGGTCTGATCACGGTGAGAAACGGCTTCTCTTTGCTGCTGGTGCATGGATGCCCGCTGCCAGCAGTCATTGACAACATGGATGTCCAGCTGACGCATCTCAAACTCTCAAGGTCAGTTTCTTGATGCATTTTCACGCATGTGCTCCAAAAACATGAAACATGAAAACATCAGAACTAAAAGTGTCAAAAACAATGCATGAAATTATTCCAGCCTGATTTGATTGTTGAATTGCTCATCTTGTCACTTAGAGCAGACCAGGTTGTCAAATGAATGAACTATGAGTACCATTACTCATAAAAATTCACATTTTATTTAAAATCTGGTTTTCTGTTCTGTATCAGGACCTGTATGGACCTGGCCTCGGGCCTACCCAGCACTGAGCTGCTGGAACCAGTAAACCTGAATCTGAATATCAAGAGGAACCTGGCGGCTTCTTGGTTCAAGAAGATGGTTGCTGTGGAGATCGATGGAGATCTAAGACCCATGAAGGTAGAATGAGGAAGTGCTGCTGGGCTGGACACCTTCAGCTCAGCTACCTGACTGACATTATCACTGACATGGTGTTGTAGCAATAACGTTAGTGATTAGGATTAATTGCCAGCTAACATCTGTAACTACATGACGTTAGCTGTTATGGTAAAATGGCAGCTAGACAGCTCATGAGCCAGATGGAGCTGATGTTTGTCTGATGATACAAGTACGAGCTGCCCTCAGAACTTCTGTTATTACTTCTTGTTGACTTGAAATATCATTTGACCCAGTATGATTGTCTTTCCATAGATCGAAAAAGGATCTTATTATTTTAGCTTATATGAATATTAATGTATATACCAGACACATGGGGCAGACTGTAGATAGAACAAACTGAAGCAGTGGCTGTTTGATTGATGGCGCAGGTGCCTTCGTCATTAAAGGAGGCAGAGGAATCGCTGAACATCTGACAGTCCGAGCAAGAGACAAGAGGAGAGCAACAGAGCCAACTTAGCTTATTACGACCTGTGACAAGAGTCATGTTGCTCGCATGTCACAGTCTCCCACAGTGTTTTATAACGTCCCCTGAAACAGAGACCAGCTCCACTGACATCAGAAAGGATAATATACCTCAATCAAACACAGCATTAACCTTCAGTCTGGACTTGTACAGGTGCTAACAGCAAAACTACAAATTTAACTTACTAACTAACTAAACTGAGCTGAGACCTGTGATTTCCGCTGTCTCTAACACCTCTGTTCTTGTCTTGGCCACCATTTGATACGTAGACCACTGAAGGTACAGTTCAGTCTTCTCTCGTAGTGTTGAAGTGAAGCATCACTAGAGACCTCTGTTTGGTGACAGCTGTAGTCTGTTTGTCTGTAGTGAGAAATCGTAGACACATCAGGTTTGTGACCTTCAGCAATCAGTTTTGAGAAGATGATCAGCTGATCTCTGATCACATACACTGTAGATTTAGTTTCGGATACCAGACGTTATCAGACCTCATGGAAGATATCAGTCATTATTGTATTATCACTTCAGCATCTGACAAACATACAGGTTATAGACAGCAGCTGTGATGAATTTAGTTGTGTTGATACTGAAAATGAATGTGACAATTGCCCAACTCTAATGACATGTAGGTGTTGATGTAGGCTAGGCTTGGTCTGCAGTGTCCCGCTGCCCCACATTCTACATGCTAAGATAGGTTAAGCTAGGCTAAACACACATCTGTACTGGACTATAAGAGATGAAACTGATCTAACACAAATGGAGATGACACACAAGGAAAAGATTTTAACCAAATGACCAGGTTGTTCTCAGTTTTGACTCATGTCACAGAGTGGGTGTAATTAATAATAAGTTTGGTCTCGACCTGCTCTGTTTGTTAAGTGCCCTGAGATGAGCTTGTTGTGATTTGGAACTAATTTCCTCTTGTGGGACAAATAAAGGAGTTCTTAATCTTAATCTCTATAAATAAAATTGAATTGAATTGTATTGAAAGTATGAGCGTAATGAGCTGGCAGTGTTTGTGTCATGAGTGTTGGTCTGTGCTGCATCTGAAGGTGGAGCTGAGTCAGGATGACCTGAAGGTGCTGCTGAGGATCCTGATGGAGAACCTGGGAGAGGCTGGCAGTCTGGAGCCCGCCGCCCCAAGACAGGAGGCCAGTGTGCAGCTCCGTGCAGCCGGAGGCCCCCCGACAGGTCTGAGACTGAAACTGGTTTCACAGAAATCCACAATAATGCATGTTGAGCTTCTGTTCCTCAGCTGATGAACAGGGCAGAGGTCAGGTTTCTGATTGTGTCATGTTGGTTTTGACCCTTTCCATCAAGATTGTGACACTTGTGACTGGTCACTGCCCCCATCACGCCAAACAGATGACCTGTTTTCAGGCCATTTGATCCTCTGTCCCAATTCAGTTTGGTATCCGTTGTACGATTTTGGTTCAAACTTTTGATTCGCTGTGTGGTTAAAGACCCCAGGACAGGCCGACTCCTCCTGTCTGTGGCCAGTCTGGCTTTAAAGCTGAACTGAACCACTGCTGCTGCTTGAACAGGCTGTAGGACTGGAGGTCCTTGTAAAGCTGTTGCACCCAGTGAATCGCAGGTTCTCCACTTATCGTTGTGATATCTGAGCTGATCTGACCGACGTGTTTGTGCTGTTTGTTAATGTTCATATAAAACAGTTTGAGCTTTTGTGTTGGAGATGTCGTCTACAAACAAAATTGATTAACTTCGGTCCCACTGTCTGTGTATAGGTGAGGCTGGGAAACCAGCTGCAAGCACTGATGAAGAGGAGGAAGAAGCTCTGGAGACCCTGAAGTTTAACTTCAACATTGAGTCTCTGGGTCTGGTTCTTTACAGCAACGATCCAAAACAGGTGAGTCAGCGCACGAAGAACAGCCACTAATGGCTTCTGCTTAGAGTCCTGGATTAGGTTCTAGAGCTCCATCAGTACGAGGACTCTGATGTTCCCATCAGGTTTGTTGGTTGTTCTTCAGGTGCTGTTGCTCTCTGGGTTGAAGATTTGTGGTTTTTGTTTTGTGTTTTGTATCTGATTCGTTCTTAAATTAGACTGGTACATCTTTGTTTTAGCATCTTTCTCTCTGCATTTCATGTTTTGCTTTTCGTTGTATTTGCTTTTTGTCTTTTCTTGTGAAGTATGTTGTGAGGTCTGCTTTGAAATGGGCCATAAAGACTCAGCACTGGTGGTTGAACTAGTGTTCCCAGATCTTGGCTGATAGATGGTTCTGGATCAGCTGATTCAGGTGGATCAGGATCAACTGGTCCAGCTGGATCAGGATCAGCTGCTCCAGGATCTGCAGATCATCCGATGGTTATTCTTGTTCTGTGCAGCCATCGGACCTGCAGCACCAGGAGAGCCTCAGACTGGGGGAGTTCGCCCTCCACCTGCTGAAAACGTCAGGGAGGATCCTGAGCAATGGCAGCGTAGAGGTGACCACAGTCCTCACCGCCTGCACGCTGGACGACCTGAGAGTGGGCATGGAGAGGGTGACCTCACGGTAATTAATAGTCACGTGACTAATCAATCATTGACAGATTGACAGAAAGACTGAGACCAGCTCATCCTGCCGTCTCCTCCCTCTTCAGCTAAATGTTAGTTCGGTTGCAGATTGATTGACTCCACTCTGCTGCTGCCTGCTGGTTGTTCAGCTTGAGTTTCATGCGTTTCTGGGTCCATGATTCAACAGTTTCACTGCAGGACAGGAAGCTGCCCTGGACAGGAAGCTGCCCTGCTAAATACTCTGCACTTTTATTACAGAGCGGTTCATTTTCAACAGCACTTCACTGTGAAACACCTCAAAATGTAAAGATGTATGTTCACAATCCAAACAAATTCCATTTAGAACCGAAACAAAGGTCTCAGTGAATGACTGCTCAGTGTTCTGTCGTGATACAATCATGTCTGCCTGGCATTGATCCGCCTGTGACTGTTGTTACTCAGTGTTAAATCCTGAGCGGCTCTCGTTCTGAACTGTTATTACTTCCTGTGTGGCGCAGAATGATTGGTCGGAGAGAAGAGGAAAGCTCTGAGCCCATGATTGACGTGACGTATCGACAGAACGCTAGAAAGCGGGAAGTGGTGGCTGTTCTGCAGAGACTCTACCTTTGTGCCAGTGTCGAGTTCCTGATGGCTGTCGCAGATTTCTTCCTGCAGGCTCTTGCTCAGAGCTCAGCCCCGACCTCCACCTCTGCACCGAGTGACAGACTGCCACTGAGACAGACCACTGAGCCTCGAGCCGACACCAAGACAAGTAAGACCAAAAGGTGTAAAAGAATCAAATTCACCTATGAAATTAATTGATGCTGCAGAAAAGCACATTTCTTTTTTCTGCAAAAGAAACTCTGTTACTGAAAATGTGTGTTTAAATCTAATCAAATAAACCCTGGATCAGCTGCCAACAGTTGTAGGTGTACACAGCCTGCAACAGCGTGAACGTTTAGTGACTGACCATACAGGTCAGAGACCACTGAGGTGAAATAAAGTCTACAAACAGACTTTCCTTTGTCCAGAGTCGGTGTTTCTGTGCACATGTTGAAGTTAAACAGTAAGGATCAGATGATCTAATGTGCTGATTCAGCTGATTAACGTGTCTAACGTTAATAATCTAATGTAGCTTTATGTGTGCTTGAAAGGTGAAACTAGTTGAGAGAACGTGAGGTGTGAACCGTGGTTCTCTCTTTTGATAAATACATTGTGTGAAACCAGCATAGACAGTTCAGTCACTCCTGCACAGCAACATATACCATGTCTGTGGATGCTGGAGGTGTAGCATGTGTCTTCTGGCACCAGGCAATGAAACCATCCTTTATGTCATGTTAAAATAAAGGTTAAATAAAATTTGAAAAACAAATATTTACAGACAGACATAAACAGAAACTGTTTCGGTGTTTGAACATGAACCAGACCCTTGTATCCATAAGATCATATACAGCTGTATGAAATGTAGTGATTGATATTATCCTTCATAACAATGAAGAAATAAAAGCTACAGTAGAGTCTAAACTGCTCTGATATGATGGAAACTATCTGCAGAGATGAATCATGTCTTTTGTCTGCAGCCTCGATGGTTAGGACTCTTCTCCGGGCGGTGGTAGTGGACCCAGAGGTGGTGTTTGTGGCTAGCCTGATGAAAGCTGACGCCCCTGCCCTCGTGGCCTCATTTCAGTGTGACTTCACCCTTCGGGCCGAAGAGGACGGTGCACAGAACACGAGAGCCAACCTGAGGGAGCTGAAAGTCCTCGCCTGCCCCTTCATCCGAACCAAGGAGACCACTGCCGTCACCACTGTAAGATCACTTGAGCTAATGTGGGGTCTCAGAGGGTCCTTCAGGGTTTTACAGATCAGTGCTGTCCTGCGGTTCATTGGCTCCAACCAAAGACATGACTCTGTACAAACACAAATATAGATCATTGTTCAACACAAGGCTCAGTAGATATATCCAACAGCTGCTTGTTTTAATGAATGTGTCGCTGTAGCAGATTAATCCACGTTTGGTGCTTTAAACAGTAGGTTTTCCATCAGACGTTTCTTGTTTAACTAAAAACTGCCTCATGTTGTTTGGATCCTGCATCACACTCAGTCGCTCACTCACTTTGGTGGTCAGCTGCACTGGATCAGATACTCTGACACTAAACGTTTCAAAGGAAAGTTCGACCTGTATAAGGCCAACATACGTTTGCAGCTCCATGACTCCACGACTTCACGTGGTTCATATGTTCTTCCTTAAAGAATCATAAATAACATTAAATATCGTATCTTCATTTAACTTTGGGAGAAACATTTGTGTTTATCAGGAAATCCATCCCAGATATCACATGTATATATTAGGGGTGGAACTCGATTAAAAAAAATAATCTAATTAATTAGAGGCTTTGTAATTAATTAATCACAATAACAATATTTGCCCCAAAAAGCAACATTTTTTAATTTACATGGATTTTAGTGGACGACGGAATCAAATAATAGACACAGACATGAATATTGTAAAGCTCTTTTAATGTATGGAAAAATGCATTTAATTGCATTTCAATTCAAAACAGTAGAAAAAGAAACAGAAAATATCCCTGGCCAAAACTGAACAGACCTAAAGTTAAAGTGCCATTTTAACAATTAAACATAAAGTGCAGTTTCTACTTCTTTCTTCTTCTGGTAAAACAACTAGAAATATAAATGGTCATTGACAGGCTTAAATCTCCAACTCCAAGTACCCTTAACACAAATTATTTTGTACATTTGGCTTACTAACAACACTTACTAACTTTGGTCCTGAAGCCAGTCATTTGATTGAGTTTGGGCTGCGACACCTCTTGTTCGTACTCAGACCGGGACTGCTAGCACTAACAGCTCCGGCGGTTTCTGTGCTCGCTGCAGCATGCTTTGCATTTAGACGGTACCGCAGGGTTGAAGTGCATCAGTCCTAGCGACGCGCTTTCATCTGATTCCTCCTTTTTGGTAGCCGTTAGCCGAGCTCTGACGTGTGCATCAGTGTAATCGGTGTACTCGGAAATCGTGCAATGACAAACGTTCTGCGTTGTTTGGAATGCGTTAAATTAACGCGTTAAAGTCACACCCCTAGTATTTATCTCTTGTCACCAACACATTTCATTGTCTTACTGTACCAACATGCATTCATTCATGCTGCCAGTATTCAGTGTTTCTGTGTTAGGATTAGGATTCCTCTGCAGCTCAACACTCCTGAACTGTAGGTGGCAATGTCCTTAATCTGCTGCTCTCGGACTCACCTGTGTGACACGGTCCAATAGGTATTGAGACCCTGCTCTGTCGTCTTGGAGACCAAGTCCCACTCCCGCCAACCCCTGAGCGGCTCAGTGACAGTGGAGGAAGTCATTGTCAAGGTAAGTTGTTTAAAAAACAGCGATAACATGTGAAAATGATAGATAGATAGATAGATAGATAGATAGACAGATATTCAGGTGTCCAGTAGCAGCGTCGTAAATTGTGCAAACAGCATGTATCAACATGAGAAAATGGAGAAATGAAATAAAGTAAAAATAAACATAAAATTAAATAAAGTTAAATAAAATAAGGTGTGGTAGGATAGAAATTAAGAGCATATAAACATACATACACATACATCCTCACATACACATACATATACATATACATGTACATATACATATACATATACATTTACATACACCCCAGCAGATACACACATGCTCAGATACATATACATATGGTGGGATTGTGGTAAATGATTGGTGGTGTCCATCATGAGCACAGACCAGGACAGTCCTCACTGGGAGGAGTTGAAGAGCTGTATGGCCTGTGGGACAAAGGCCTTCCTCAGCCTGTCTGTGGAGCAGGTCAGAGACAGCATCCTGCCGCTGAATGTGCTCCTCTGCTTGGTGATGATGTCATGCAGAGGGTGATGGACATTGTCCAGGATGAGCAGAAGCTTGCTGAGGGTCCTTTTCTCTGCCACAGATGTTGGGGAGTCCAGCTCTGCACCCACTACAGAGCCGGCCCTCCTCACCAGTTTGTCCAGCTGCGAAGCATCCCTCTTCTTAATGATGGCCATAAATAAGAAAACGGGCTTCAATGATAGTTTTGTTGCTTTCAGGTGTAAAGGTTGATTTTGTGCTTCAGATCAGCCGAGGCCAGAAACATAATGTTTTCAGGGTTGAACGATGACCGCCCCGTTCTTTGAGGAAACTAAAAAATGTTCACTTCAACACAAGGAAGAACTGACAGCCTCAAATGTCGAATAAGACAGAATGAGGCAATGACGTTGTAGTAAACATCATTTGATTGTGGACAGACACGATGTGAACTTCGACTTGACAGCCTGGTGGAGGCGCTGATTTTAGTTTCAGATCCGTCGTTAAATCATTTGGTCAAGCAGGCTTATTTACAACCAGCTGTGTTGTTGTGCCTCTGAACGCACAGTGATGTCACTGGGTCCACAGTGATGTCACTGGGTCCACAGTGATGTGAGGCAAACTATCGGTGAAGTCATCATCAGCGTGTCTTTGTCCTGCAGATCTCTCCATTCATCCTCAACACAGTGATGACGATTACGGCTGCCATGACGACAAGGCAGCGTGACGAGCAGAATCAGGTGTCCAAGCTGAACAACAGTGACCTCTGGTCTGTCATGAACATCTATAGCTGTAACTATTGGTTCCTGGGAGTGGACCAGGCCACTGAGGTCACTGAGAGCTTCAGAGAGCCTGATGGATGCAACGACGGTGAGAGCTTTGCCGCAGAGGTGAAGGTATGAAATTGCAGCTTCTCTCAAACTTTATGATGAGGGGTTGGACCTGTTTCCAGTTGATGATATTGTTGCCCCACAGGTTGTCCAGGTGACTCTGGAGTCTGGTTTGGGTCATCGGACCGTACCTCTGCTGCTGGCCGAGTCCTCCTTCAATGGTTCTGCCAAAAACTGGTCATCTCTGCTACAGCTGAGAGCTGATATGACTTTGGAGGTAAGAAGTGATCCTTCACACCTGAACCTGTCCGTCACACCCAATCTTAACACCCAAGCCTCAATCTGAAACACTGCTAGTTCTCAAATTGATCTTGAGGTGCCGTCACAATGTTGTGGAACAGTGTCTGCTGTTCCTAAACCCAGCATGGCTCTGTGGCCAACATGCAGCAGCTGCTATCTGCCACTGTTTTGAGTGAATATAGTGAGTTACATCAAGCAATCACCAACAAAACTGAAGTTACAGACAGTCATGCTACCTCTCATGCTGATGCATCGATGATGTTGCTCTGTTAAGAATTGTCAAATGAAGCTCAAACTTGAGCTGAGAGCAAACATCACAGTCTGAGCCATAATGAAGCTTCATGTGGAGCTGCAACCAGCAGCCTGAGCAGTGGAGAAGCTGCAGAGTCACAGAGGGAAGTGGCTGCGTCAGATCAGGAGGACATGCTGGTTGTCTCCTCCCACAAACTAAAGCTCCACCTGTCACAGTTCCCAAAGCACAGAAACCATCTCCCAGACAGCACTGCTGTACAAAGTATCCACTTTCTTCGTCCCTGTGTCTGTAAAACAGAGGAAAATTTGCTGCAACATGCTGCAGAATCTGTGACTTGACTTGCATACAGAGTGTGCTGTGAGTCGATGTGTCCTGATGGAGAAGCAGAGCTCCACCTGTCACAGTTCAGGTGGTTGGTGCTGAGCCTCCTCCCTCAGACACCTCAGAGCGGTGCAGCAGAGCTCTCCGCTGACAGTCTGACCCTGGGGGGTGAATTCAGGTCACTCTCACACAAGTGTAGCCTGAATCTCAACAACACACTGCTCCTATAATAAACGTCTCATTACTCATTCACAAGCATTAAAATGAAAAATACCATTTTAAGATCATTTGTTGAGAAGTTTCTTGAACATTACATTTCAGTGAAATGCCATGCATGGATTGCAGGTATGTACCTGTACCTATAACGTTAACTCCATGGGATCTCTTCTAATAGAAAACCTGACTTAACATTGACTAACTTGGTATTTGACAGAAAAATATTTCCATAATAACCCTGCTGGAAAATCTGTTTGTAGTTCCAGATATTGTCCAAATTAGTGGACAACACCTGCATTCAACCCCCTTTCTAACTTCACTCTTAAATAAATGACGGATATTGCTGCAGCTGTGGTGACTTAGTCAAAACATACAAAACATAAAAATGCTGCGTGTCTGCAGGTGAACTACTTTAACGAGATCCATGCAGTGTGGGAACCTCTAATTGAACGAGTCGACAGTGGCAGACGCAGGTGGAACTTGGAGCTTGAGGTAAATAAGTTGGTTCTTGGCCAGCTCGACTCTTCCCTCTGAGCTTGTCAGCTTGTAGCCACCTTGGTTGTCAACCTTGGTCTCTTCTCTTGTTCAGCAACTGTCCTTCTTGTACTGTCCTCCATTAAAACAGGATATTGTTGATGACATATTATCTGTTGCGCTCTGCATCTACATCACCGTATAATGATTGTTATTATCACATATTATTATTATGTGAAACTGGTTTAATCAGACTTTGATAGATAGTTGAAAACGGCTAATGAGCAATCTTTAATTTCATTTCCTTTGTTCCTCAGATGAAGAACAACCCAGTTCAGGACAAGAGTCCCGTTCATGGAGATGACTTTGTCATTCTTCCTGAACCTCGCACAGCCATTAACATCTGCTCTAAAGACACCATGAACATCACCATCTCCCAGTGCTGCCTCAACGTCTTCCACAACCTTGCCAAGGTACCACACGCAGATAAGCAAAAGCCATTATCTCTCAAGCAGAGCAAACTACACTTCCTGTACACACACTGGATGTTCACCAAGGCGGTTAGTTCATCCGACGCAAAATGATCAGTGAGAAAGAATGTTTAACTTTCCTCTCTGAACCACCGGCTGTCCTGCCACATGGTCTTCCATATACAGAGCCTGCTTAAAAAGCTTGTGATACAGCAAATCTAGGTCACATCACATTATCATCTTCTGTAACATCAACACATGACAGCATCTTCTGTAATATCACCAACACATCACAGCATCTTCTGTAACATCAACACATCACAGCATCTTCTGTAACATCACCAACACATCACAGCATCTTCTGTAACATCAAAACATCACAGCATCTTCTGTAACATCCCCAACACATCACAGGGTCTTCTGTAACATCAACACATCACAGCATCTTCTGTAACATCACCAACACATCACAGCATCTTCTGTAACATCCCCAACACATCACAGCATCTTCTGTAACATCAATACATCACAGCATCTTCTGTAATGTTTTAGATAAACATTTCTTATTTGCTATTGTTTTGTTTTGGTTAGGCATTTTCAGAGGGAACAGCCTCCACCTTTGACTACTCTCTGAAGGAGAAGGCACCCTTCACCATCAGAAACTGTCTCGGAGTTCCTCTCATCGTGCAGCACAGTGCCAACCTCAGACTGCTGGGTTCACCAGCACAGGGAAAACTCCATGAGCTGTCTGTGGATCAGAGAATGGACCTGGAGCACTCTATGTTCGAACCATCATCACGAGGAAAACTGTCAGCTCTACAGCGGCAAGAGAGCTGCCTCTTCAACCTTTCCATCGGTCAGAATGCCTCACTTTCACTAGAATCCCATCCAAAGATCTAAAGCAACTCTAATTTCTGCCTGCTATATGAATAAGGAACAGACAGTAACCCAAAGAGCAGAGTTGTTTATATTCCTGCTGCATCTGCTGCAACATCACGCTCACGTGTTGGAGAGGACAACTGTAGCATCTACTGTAATTCAGTTCAATTCAGTTTTATTTATATAGCACCCAAGGTCATCTCAGGACACTTTGCAGACCAGGTCTAAACCACATTCATTAATATTAATTACACCCAACAGCTCCAGCAGAGTTTATGCTAAAATGTTAGCATATACCACTTGTAGATAATCAGCAGTTTGACAGTTCAATGTTCTTAACATCTGAGAGACAGTCCACCAGGATATCTGGAAAAGCTGTAGATGCATCTTCCCCGTAAGTAAAACAGGTGGTGTGTGAATTGTAAAGATTAAAGATGGATGATGTGTCTCCTTTAGTCCCCTCTGGATTCAGTGAGATCTCCAACATCGCTGTAGATAAACCAGGTCGTCGTCTCTACAACATCCGTGGTCCGATGCTGCAGGAGGCAGTTTCTGTGCTACTGCAGATCGATGCTGCTGAGGGCAACAAGGTCATCACCGTGCGCTCACCGCTCCAGGTCAGAATCGCACCAAAAGGTTCTCTCAAGCTGTGAATGCAGCCAACAGCTTCCCTTTAACTGTGCTGTGTGTTTTCAGATAAAGAATCATTTCTCTGTACCCTTCACCATCATGAAGTACTGTCCAACATCCCGGAGCCTGCAGACCGTTGGACAGGCCGAACCTGAGAGAGAGTTTCACATCGCCTTAGAAACATACAGGTAACATCACACTGACTTGATCAGGGCCAACATGCAGCACCATTTATCTGGTGTCAGCTTCGTTCTCTGTTTTCACGAGAAAATGAAAGAAAAGCTTCACTATTTAAGACAAGTGACAGGTCTCCTGCCCGATACACCTGCCCCAACCCAACAACAATTCCAGGAAGAAACCATCAACCTTTTGACTGAAGCGGAGACACTGCTTGACTGCAGCGTTGATCTTTGGAGTTCCACTGGCACCGGGTGTGCAGGTGAATGGCCGCTCCAGGTGCTGCCACAGGTGTACAGGATGTGTTGACATTGTACCTCAGAGCTGCAGAGAAAACTCAAAACACTGCTTTGTTTAAATGTACACCGCATTCCAGGGGAGGATAGAGGCCATACCATGAGTTTCTCTACTTTTATGCCCATAGCAGCCAATGATGCAGCGGTATTCCTTGCAGCATGAGATGGTGCATAGTCATGCATGAAGATGATTTTGTTACGGAAAGCATGGAAGAAAGTGGTCAGTCAGAAACTCCACATACTTTTCAGAGCCACCTTCAGGGACCCTGAAGGGGCCGACCAGCTCTCTCCCCATGATTCCGGCCCAAAACATGACTCCGCCACCTCCTTGCTGACGTCGCAGCCTTGTTGTGGCCGTCCACCAACCATTCACTACTCCATGCATTTGGACCATCCAGGGTTGCATGGCACTCATCAGTGAACAAGACTGTTTGAAAATTAGTCTCCATGTATTTCTGGGCCCACTGCAGCCATTTCTGCTTGTGAGCATTGGTTAGGGGTGGCCGAATAGAAGGTTCATCCATAACTGCACGCCTCTGGAGGATCCTACACCTTGATGTTCGAGGGACTCCAGAGGCACCAGCAGCTTCAAATACCTGTTTGCTGCTTTGTAATGCTTTCTAATGGCATTTTAGCAGCTGCTCTCTTAATTCGATGTATTTGTCTGGCAGAAACCTTCTTCATTGTGCATTTATCTGCACGTACCCGTGTGTGCTCTGATTCAGCCACAAATATCTTAACAGTACGATGATCATGCTTAAGTTTTCATGAAATATTTAAGGTTTTCATACCTTGTCCAAGGCATTCAACTATTTCACCCTTTTCTTTCCCGTATTGCTTGAAAATGGTGGTCTGCTTAATAATGTGGAACTTTTTCTTCAGTAGTTTTTCCTTTATTTGGGCTCACCTGGCAAACTAATTATCACAGGTGTCTGAGATTGATTTCAGTGATCCAAAGAGCCCTGAGACACAACACCATCCATGAGTTTAATTGAAAAACAAAAAATTTAATCTTTATGACACTTAAATACAGTTTGCATAATAATTTGGAACTTGGTGTATGAACTTATTTTTAATATTAATTTTATTCAACTATTTTCCTTTTAGGTTGTTGTTACGTTCTTTTAAAGTGTTCTTGGACATAAATAAAGTTTGATTGATTGATGTTATCATTGCGCAGATGTCAGCTGTTTCTGCGTCCGGGGGGTTGTCTCGAAGGTTTCTACGGTCCATCCTCTACCTGTGTGGCGTGGAAGGAGCAGGTGCACCGCAGTTCGGACGTGCGCTCGGTGCTGCAGTGTCCGTCGACTGACAGCAGCCTGCTGCCTCTGATGGTCAGCACTCTGGCTGTTCCTGACGACCTGCGGCACATTGCCAGCCATGGAGAGGAGGACTGGGACCCTGCCTATGTCATCCACCTCCACCCTGTGGCCACGCTACGCAACCTTCTACCCTACACTGTCCGCTACATGATGGAGGTACAACAGCTCCCACAGAAACAAGCGATGAGACCCAAAAGCAGTCATTAAAAAGTCAAGATAAGGTTTTTACAGAGAAACAACTGTATTGCTTTCTAATACAGTTGTTTTTTATTTAAGATCATGGGAATTAGAACTGGACCACAGTCTGTTTCTCTTCACAGATTGTACAAACACCCTCAGTTAATATGTCAGAAATATGTCATTGAACCATTTCTCTCTAATCTGGTGTTTCCTCCTCAGAACTCAGCAGACTCCTATGAGCTTCAGGAAGGCAGCATGTCCGACCTCCTGAATGCTCGTGTCTCAGGTGAGATCATGTCACTGGTGCTGACGAGGTATCAGGGCCGCAACTGGCATGGACACGTTCGCGTTGAACAGGAAATGCCCGAGTTCTTTGCTGTATGTCTCACCTGTGACTCGGATATCAACATGACGGTGGATGTGAGCGTTCACGTCACAAGGACGACAAGCTGCCTGCTGCTCTCACTCTTCAGCCCCTACTGGATCATCAACAAGACCTCCCGCGTGCTGCAGTACAGAGCCGAGGACATCAGCGTCAAACACCCGGCTGACTACCGAGACATCGTCCTGTTCTCTTTCAGGAAGAAGAACCTTTTCAGCAAGAGCAAGGTGAGAGAAATACCTAGGTTCAGACTACCTCCAGGGTCTCAACATCGAGTCTGGAGGAGCAGACGTCGCCTGATCATCATTCAACTCCACAGTCATCAGACAGATTTCCATGAACAGTTTTCTGATTTATTAAATGTTTATGTTAAATGCTTCAGATTCTACAGATCCACCATCCTCTGGGAAACTCAGCTCACTCCCTACACACACTTGTAGGATCAGGACTGAGCTGCTATCATGACTCTTACATCTTGGCTCAGATTGAAATATTCACAAGCAGCAGGTGTGCTGGTCCTGAACAGGTGTCGTTCTAATTTAATGTATGACCTCACAAAACAGTGCAGAGGGTAATAATGCCAATGCCTGTGGACATCACAGTTTAACCAGGTATGATAAGATTTCAGCCCGGGTAGGAGGACAAAGAGATTTACTTAGTTTCTTCTTCTGTGGAATCTAAACTAAACAAGGACGCCTCCAAACTCTTGAGTTAGGCTCGCCTTAGCGGTCCACATGAATCAAATCAACATGTGAAGAGATGCAAAGCTTAATTGGCCTAACAGTACTAGTTACAGTTGCTCAGCTGTGTTTGGGCAGTTGCTCAGCTGTGATTGGGCAGTTGCTGTTCAGCTAGAGGTCTGTGTTGTTTACCGAGGTGTATGAATGAGAAGAGCAGTAGTTCAGTGTGGAGCTAAGAGTGTTGTCTTGTTCTCTGTTGCAGCTCCAGTTGTGTGTCTCCACCAGCTCCTGGTCTGATGGGTTTTCCCTGGACACTGTGGGAAGTTACGGCTGTGTTCGCTGTCCCACCAACAACATGGACTTCCTGGTAACTCCAGGCCTCATTCAGTGTCTTCATTACAAACATATTGATCCTTGTCTGAAACTCAAGGCCTTTCTTTTAGCTGGATTTATAAAACAAAATATTTTAGTGTCTTTATTGTTTCACTGTTCCTCGTACCGTTTCTTCTACCTTGGGCTTGTGTGTCCAGGTGGGCGTCAGTATCCAGATGAGCAGTTTTAACCTGACCAGGATTGTCACCATGAGTCCTTTCTACAATCTGGTCAACAAGTCCTCATATGAGCTGGAAGTGGGAGAAGTCACTAACCAGGCCTCCACCAGGTGGCACTACATCTCCTCCACAGAGGTGACTATGACTCCAGTTCCTTTCTCCCACAGAGTCAGATCGACTCAGTCCTCAACAACCCAAAGTACAGAAACCATCTCCCAGACAGCACTGCTGTACAAAGCATCCACTTCCTTCGTCCCTGTGTCTGTAAAACAGGGGAAAATTTGCTGCAACATGCTGCAGAATGTGTGACTTGACTTGCATAGAGAGTGTGCTGTGAGTCGCCGTGTCCTGATGGAGAAGCAGAGCTCCACCTGTCACAGTTCAGGTGGTTGGTGCTGAGTCTCCTCCCTCAGACGCCTCAGAGCGGTGCAGCAGAGCTCTCCACTGACAGTCTGACCCTGGGGGATGAATTCACGCTGCACAACCCTGCAACTGATTTGTTGACTGTGGCTCAGCCTTTGTTTTTGTCGTCCATCTGGATGTTTTATGGAGTGAAAGTAGCAGCCCCTCGGGAGCAAGAGAAGCCAGTAGACCAGAAAGTGTTGTCATATCTTTTTATTATCGTTTGTCTGTTGCTGTTTTGCAGTGCCTCCCGCTGTGGCCAGAGAACAGTGCGGGGAAGTTGTGCGTTCGTATTGTTGGATCTGAATCCACCTCCAACTTCTTCTTTTTTAACCGGCAGGACAGTGGCACCCTGCTGAGCCTCGACATGGTCAGTGTCTCTGTTGGACCACTCACCAGACTTTTCTCTGATTCTCTTACATTTAAGGGCTTTTTCTAAATATGTGTTTTCAGTGTGGTGGGATCATCGTGGACGTCAACATCTCCGACCTCTCCACCGTCATCAGCTTCAGTGATTACTATGAAGGAGCAGCTCCGGCTCTGTTGCTCAACCACACCCCATGGGTCACCATCAGCTACCGGCAGAGGTCAGAGGTCAACGTACATGACACACACCAACACTTGTTTATACAGCTATTAATGAGTCATGTTGTAATGAAATCAATGTCCAAAATGAGAAAAAACAGAGTCATCGAATCCAGAAAGTCTTTCTGCTGCAATAATGACTATGATCCCTGCATCTTATTTGCTGTGTAAAACATCATATCAGCTAATGTTTTGCTGCTGACTCTGTGTGTAAGTCAAGTCACAGTTTGTGCAGCATGTCGCAGCAGCAACACAGGGAAGAGGAAAGCAACTGAAATAAACAACTGATCCCAGAAACTGACACACCACAATGTGACGACACATTGATTCATTTAAAGCACTTGGAGTAATCTGAGGGGGCGATTAGGGGCCTGATGAGGTTAACACTGATGTCATTAATGATGTCACCTTGTCACACATCTCAAAACTATTTTAAAAACACTAAAAACATTGAAATGTAGGTACACGACCAAGTTTCATGTTATAAATCAATGTGCGAGATAGAGGCTGGAGTGACGGGGTAGAGACTGATGAGCCCAAGAATATTTCTTATTTTGTTTCCAGACATTTGGTTGTGTTTAATAGAAGCCAAACCACCCGTCTCTTTGTCTCGCTCAGTGACTCAGCGGTGGTTCACCAGCTGAAACCCGGCGAGGCTCGGCGGTTTGCGTGGGATGACCCAACTGGTGTCCAGATGCTCAGCTGGAGCTGCATGGAACATTGTGGAGAGCTGGACCTGCTGAAGGTCTGATGCTAAGTTTGTCTTGTAATAAAAACACAAAGTGGGATAGCAAACAAAAAACAGATCTTCAAAAATTTGATTTACATCTAAATGACAACATAAGTGATTTGTCTGTCTGGCATTAGGTTAGTTTTCAATATATTATTTGAATATTTATAGTTCTGCTTTGCACTCATTAGTTTTTCTGAGCTTAGTCATTCCAGTAAACGGACACATGGACTTTGTGTACTCAGGCTCTTGTCGGTTTATGCTTATATCTTTCAAACCAGCTGAGAAAGGAGTTAGCAGGTAGTTTGTCTGCTCCCGAGCAGTTAAATCATCAGCTGAAAAGCTTTTTTTATTATGTATTTCTTTTCCAGATACATGCTTAATGATTCAATAGATTCTGACCTGTTCTGGAGCTAGTCTGAAATCCATACAAAGCTGATTCGTGTATGTTTAACCTCACTGAAAATATAGAGGACCAAGAATTAAACTTGAGAAACCCCACAAGTGATTACAGACACTGTCAATGGCCACTGGATATGGAAATAAGCAGGTGATTGCTAACGTGTTAGCATTAGCTAGTTCTTTAACTGGTAAAACTGATGTCAGATGTTGAGGGTTAAGGTTAGTTCTTCTGAAGTCAGCTGGCTCACAGAAAATCACTCATTTTTGATGTTGGAAAAGCAGATCACATAATCCGTCCCTAAAAGTCAATCTGTGTCTTGTTTGTCGTTCAGGACGAAGTCGGTCAGTTTTCCTATGACAGCCTGTCTCAGGTCCACTGGGTTTCCTTCCTGGATGGACGCCAGCGGGTGCTGCTGTTCACTGAGGACGTTGCAGTGGTGACAAAGGCTCGGCAGGCGGAGGAGCTCGAGCAGTTCCAGCAAGAAGTGAAGGTGTCGCTGCAAAACCTCGGACTGTCACTGATCAACAACACCAGCCGCCAGGAGATCGCTTACATTGGTATCACCAGGTAAACACCAACAAATCGGCAGGTAAACACCAACACGTCAGCAGGTAAACACGTCAGCAGGTAAACACATCAGCAGGTAAACACCAACATGTCAGCAGGTAAACACCAACATGTCAGCAGGTAAACACATCATTAGGTAAACACCAACACGTCAGCAGGTAAATACCAACATGTCAGCAGGTAAACACCAACATGTCAGCAGGTAAACACCAACACGTCAGCAGGTAAACACATCATCAGGTCTACACCAACATGTCAGCAGGTATAGCTAGATTCACCTTTCGTGGCTTTTTGTGTGTGTCTGTGTTACAGCTTAGGTGTATTACAGCTCAGGTGTGTGTCTGTGTTACAGCTCAGGTGTGTGTCTGTTACAGCTCAGGTGTTGTTTGGGAGATGAAGCCAAAGAACCGCTGGAAGCCGTTCAGTCAGAAAAACATCAACCTGCTGGAGAAAACGTACCAGAGTCAGCTGAGCGGGAAGTCTGAGGGCGGCTGGGTCAAACTGGAGACTAATCTGGAGGTCAGAGGTCCAAACAATCCCACCACCAGACACACACACTCAGCCTGACACTAAGCCTGGCCAGTGAGCTGAGTGACAGTGTGTGATGTCACTGATTTTCAGGTGAACCTCAGTGGAGCCATCATGATGATGCGTCAGCCATTTTCCTGCCCAGTGAGGAGGAACTTCCTGTCTGGGATCCAGGTGGAGTTCAAACAGTCACTGCATCAGCGTAGCCTGAGGGCACAGCTGCACTGGCTGCAGGTAAACACACATACACACTTGAACACACGCACAGGCTCAGAGACACACTCACCTGTATGTCTGACATGGTTTCTGTATGCAGGTGGACAATCAACTGCCAGGTGCCATCTTCCCCCTCGTCTTCCACCCGGTTCCTCCTCCCAAATCCATCGCTCTTGACTCAGGTGGATCATCACCTGCCTCTTAATCTTTCATCTCTGTGTTTTCTCAGATTACCTCTAAGCTCCTCAGGTTTCTCTGACCTCCAGTAGTTAAAACTTTGGCAGTGATCCTTCATCATCAGAATTTAAAATTTAAAACTGCTCAGACACCATCAGCAGAAAATGCACTTTCAAACATTTATACTGAGTCAGTCTGAGCTGACCATTCCAATATATGTTTTGAATAAAATGCAAAAGAAAAGCATCTGTAGACACGATGAAACTTACTCTCAGTTGCACATGAACAAAGCTTAATGTGGATCTTTGGCACTGTTGCCAACCAAAGGGACTGATGCAGCTTTATTAGACACAGAAAATGTTGGATGAACTTGTTTCAGAACAATTATTGTTTGTTTGTCGTTCAGTTTGGTTTCTGTTGGTCTGATGTTGTGTTGAGCTGAGTCTTTGCCTCCACAGAGCCGAAGCCATTCATCGATGTCTCCATCATCACCAGGTTCAACCAGCACAGCAATGTCATGCAGTTCAAGTAAGTAACCACCAGTTTAACATGAATGAGGCTGATCAGTTTAAAGTGTGGATGCAAACTGGTTTGTGATACAGTAAGCTGCAAGGAATCCCATGACTAGTAAAGACACAGAGTAGTGTGAAATGTCTGCAGCACTGTCCAATCAAAGCTGGAAGTTATGTAAACAGGAAGCTGGTGTAGCATTAACTGATACAGATAAACTGACCTGACAGTCCAGCAGATATTTCACTCCTGTGTTGTGTTGAATTAAGGGAATCCCTCATTTATGAACGAGATGAGTGACAGTAGGACTGCATGACTTTGGACAAATCTGACGCTGTATTTTTCTTTCCTGCGATGTGTTTTCAGTATATGGAAACATACAGAAGTGTAAATATGGGAACTGATGATCTCTTTGTGGATCAGCAGCTGTTTTTGTGCTCGAACCTTTAGCGCCTCTGTGAATATTTGAATCCTTGAACTCAGATTTCTTCCAATGTTTGTATACTTTAGGTATTTCATGGCTCTGGTTCAGGAGATGGCGGTGAAGATTGATCAGGGTTTCTTGGGAGCCATCTTGGCTCTCTTCACACCTGCTGCTGACCCCCAGGCCGACAGACAGAAGGTAGAGCTTGGCAGCAGGTTGATGGTACAACTCAAGGGTCCAGAAAGAGCACACGGATACTTAATGATATAATTGAAAACAAATCAGAAATCATTGTTTTTGTTGTTCCAGAGTATTTGACACATCATCTTGTCTCCCTGTATTCAAATGTTAACCTGCATCCACAAACCAGGGTTTTCATGTTCCTCAGCAGAGCAGGAGGTCTTTTCTCTCTCTGGTCTCAGTTAGGGCTGTTAAATGATCTGAGTTAGATTATTGTTATTCATTGTATTGAGGGTGTAAAGTTACAGTGCAGGACTTGTGTCACCACCTGGTGGCAGTCGGAGTAATTACACAAACACTGTTGATGTGTTAATGACTCCATGTTCCCTTCCAGGTTCCTCACTGCTGTAGTCTACTCTGTAGCAACAGTGGCTCCGCTCTTAAGCTCTGGTGAACCAATCAGAACGCCTTAGGAGCAGAGTTGCATACTGGGAAAATCCCAGCTTTGCTTAACCCCTGAAATACAGAGAGGCTTACCTGCTTTATGAGTCTCAAGGGTCTGAAGGACAACTCCTTGAAGTCACCAGTCACTGCCACCAGGGGGCGAAACAAGCTTTTATTGATGCTAACTCATTGTTTTGTACCAGTGTCAGTAGTACCAGTATCAGCAGTATGACTGTCAGCAGTACTGTTGTCAGCAGTACCAGTGTCAGCAGTACCAGTGTCAGTAGTACCAGTATCAGCAGTATGACTGTCAGCAGTACCGTTGTCAGCAGTACCAGTGTCACCAGTACAAGTATCAGCAATACCAGTGTCATTAGTACCAGTGTCAGTAGTACCAGTATCAGCAGTATCAGTGTCAGTAGTACCGGTATGTGTGTCAGCAGCGTGAGACAGGTGTGAGCATGTGTTTGTGTTTCAGTCACAGCTCATAGACAGAGATCTGCAGCTGCTGCAGGCTGAGCTGATGGAGGCGTCACTCGCTGACACGTCAGGACTCAGCTTCTTCGAGCATTTCCACATCTCACCGATCAAGGTGAGGACATGACTTCTATTTCTTTCATATTTCAGCTCCATCTCAGTCTATCTCTGTTTTCATATTTCATATTTCAGCTCCATCTCAGTCTGTCTCTGTTTTCATATTTCAGCTCCATCTCAGTCTGTCTCTGGGCTCCAGTGGTGATGATCCAGCTCAGGAGACGGCGGCCATTCAGTCTCTCAACCTGCTGCTGAAAAGCATTGGAGCCACACTGACGGACGTTGATGACCTCATCTTCAAGTGAGACACAGCTGTGTTTTTACTGTAGAGAGATGCAGTGTGGTTGCAACAACACTGCATCATGTTTGTCTTCACTGTCTTTCTCAGACTGGCATTCTTTGAGGTGAAGTACCAGTTTTACCGTAGAGAGAATCTGATGTGGGCAGTGGTCAGACACTACTCTGAACAGGTAAGTTCACACAGGTCACAAGTCCAAACAGTGTATAAACAAACTACACTGTTGGTGTTTGGATGTTGGTCTTTAAGGTGGAGCAACATCTTCTCGTTGTGTTTCTGACCTAATGACCTGAAGTATCAGACAGTTCAGCTATCGTTTCCTTTAAACGTGTGTCGGGTCTTTAAAGCCACTTCCAAAGTGTCTTTTCAGGGTGGGAATGTTATTCTGCTGCCATTCTATATAAAAACCATAAAAACAAAACTTTGTTGTTTTGGCCTCAGCTACACGCACACACACACATGCTGTGCTGACACAGGAACACATTAAAAGCTTTATGTTACATGTTTCGCCTCAGCATCAAACCTCTTTAGTTTCGGGCTTGGACGATTCACCACAGATTAAAATCAGTAACAAGTCTTCATTGTAGTGGTTTTGTGCAGAAGAATTTCCTTTGACTTGTTGGATGTTTGGTGTATTTTCCATCTTTTTATTATCAGGAATCTACATGAAACTCTCACTGAATTTCTACATTAGTCATTTTTTGTAGTTTTTACCAGATCCTGTATTTGTTGTGATGAACATTCAACTTCAGCTTCAACATATCAGCGCATCCTCAAGGTGTTTGTTCTCCAAATGCCAGGCATGAGTGTAGAGCAATAGAAATAAATAATAAACATATTGTTGGTCCATTGAACCGGAGATCATGGTCTGATAAAGTCCCATCATCTTCAACGAGCAAACACTTCACGCTCCCCCTTCCGGTTTTCAACTGAGTATATAACGGCCACATATCTCATTAGCAACGAGCCCCATTGCCCGTACTGCATACCTAAGCCTTCTGCGAGTCCACAAGTCACATGTAGTTAGTATGAACTAACTCGCAGGACACAGCACCTTTTACCCAGTGAGGGTAAAGAGTTGATCCACTGTTCCCTGACAGGACAGGATCTGCACTGCCCCCTCTGAGTTTCAGGTTCAACAGTCAGAGGTCTCTTGATCCAGGAGAGATTCAGGAGTGAATCTTCCTGACAAGGCTGAGCAGTACTCACACTTTCTAAAATGGGGAATCACCATCCTGGGCACAGTGCACGTGGGTCAAGGCCTCGGCCTACAGGACATGTTCTGCTTCAGAAGGGAAAACATTCCTCTGCTTCTACAGTCAAACTATGAGAAAGCCGGGACTTCCGGGTAGCAAGTGCCGAGGGTGGTCATGCAGTCGTGAGCTCCGTTAGCTAGCCTCTCAGTTACTTTAATATGGAACTGTTTTTACCTGATACCTCGACCATTTAAACTAAGAAACATCTAGCAGACCGGGTAGCTGCATGGCACAGTACCAACTTTGTGGGAGAAAGGCACTTTCAAGATTCCTGCGGAGCCAAACAATCTCACTCGATAATGGCGGCTGACAAAGAAAAATCACTCTCGCTGGAAACCGTGATGATGGCGATAAGAGAAAGCAAAGAGGACTTGTCCAAGCAGATTGATGTCAAGACTAGTAGTATCCAAAACACACTCACGAAGATTGAAACATCACTTTCAACTTTATCGGAGCAAGTTGAGGGGATGGAAGGACGGATCGCGGCTAACGAGGACAACGTGAGTGATGCTCTTACGCGGCTGGACAAAACAGAGAAGGAGCTACGGCATGTAAAAGACAAACTAGATGATCTTGAGGACAGGAGCAGAAGAAATAATCTACGAAACATATCAGAAAAATCGGAGGGCCGGGATGCCACTGGTTTCCTCGAGCAGATTATTCCACAGATCCTCTATCCCATCACCTTCGACACACCTGTGGTCATCGAGAGATGTCACCAACTCGGCAAAGCTACGGATAAGACCAGACCACTGTTAGCTAGATTCCTCAACTTTAAAAACAAAGAAAAGGTGCTTCGTCAAGCCAGGGAAATGAAGGAGATCTTCTACGAAAACAGAAGGATCTACATATATGCCGACTACAGCGCTGAGACACAGCGGAAGAAGGATGCATTTAAACCGGTGAAAAAGACACTCAGGGAGAAGGGCCCCGAGTACAGTCTGCACCATCCAGCCAGGCTCCGCATCTCGCATGATGGAGCCGTCAGGTGCTTCACTTCACCTGCCGATGTTATGGACTTTCTGCACCAGCTGGAGAACTAGATTCTGATGTGCTGCCACTTCTTCCACTGGATAACTTGCCGGGCTTTCAGGCCACGGGAATTATGTTTTACTTAACGGAGCTGAGTAAGTCATTGCCATCCTTTGACCTCTTTTAACGTACCATATTATGACTTTCATCTGTTTAAGGATGGCAGATATTATTTGGACTATTTACCTTTGGTGTGAAACAATGATATGTAGCTTTGCTACATTTGATAAGCTAAGACTGCTTTTTTGACTGACTATTTGTCACCATCCTTCTTTTCTCTCTCTCTTATGATAAGAAGCTATAAGTACATTTAAGCTCCTTGGCCTGGTTATTCTAACATAATGGACAGAGGTTTGTTTAAAATGTACGGTAACTGTTGAGACTACCAAATAGGTAAGAATGGTAACCCACTTAATGTTGATGTTTTTGTTTTTGTTAGTTGCTAGGCTGGGTTGTTTTTTTTGGGGGGGGGTAGACTCAATACGTATATACTTCAATATCTTCAGATAACGCAACACTTAGGCCCGTACAGTGGCCAGCAGCCTTGCGTGCGTTGATTCGGCTCAGTGTGGCGAGGACGTCTGTTGAGGTGAGTGTTAGGGGCTGGTGGTCTGCAGAGGGTGTGATTTTGGTGGCGGTCTCCCTGTTGTTTCTGTCAAAGCGAGCATAGAAGTCATTTAGCTTGTTCAGGAAGGAGACATCTGTGGTTGTTGGGGTGGAGTTGCTGGGTTTGTAGTCACTGATGGCCTGAATGCCCTGCCACATGCGCCGGGGGTCGGAGTTGTTGAAGTGCTCCTCTACCTTTAGCTTGTAGCAGTGCTTGGCCTTTTTGATGCCCCTCCTCAGGTTTGCCCTGGATAAGCTGTAGGCCTGTGCATCACCTGATCTGAAGGCGGTGTTGCGAGCCTTCAGCAGGAGCTGCACTTCCTTGTTCATTCATGGCTTCTGATTTGGGTACGTGGTGATCCGTTTCTGTGTTGTAACACTGTCAATGGTGGTGTTGATATAGTCCAGTACAGAGGAGGTGTAAGTGTCAGTATCCGTGTGAGAGCCACAAGTAGCCTGAGAAGCAAACATACTCCAGTCCGTGTGTTGAAATCTGTCCTGAAGTACAGAGTCTGCCCCCGCAGGCCACACTTTGATGGTCGTTGTTGATGGCTTCACACGTTGAATAAGTGGTGAGTACTTTGGGATGAGAAACAAAGAAACATGGTTTGACTGTCCTAGGTGGGGGAGGGGGGTTGCAGTGTAAGCTCCAGCTATGTTTGTGTAAACATGATCCAGAGTTTTGTTTCCCCTTGTGTTGCAGGAAACATGCTGGTGGAATGTGGGGAGCACTGTCTTTAAGTTTGAGTGATTAAAATCACCTGCAACTATAAATACAGCCTCCGGGTGAGCACTCTGTTGTTTGCTAATGGCTGTATACAGTTCTTTCATGGCGAGCTTGCCATTAGCATCCAGTGGGATATAGGCTGCAGTTACAATAGTACAAAAGTGAACTCCCTTGGCAGATAAAATGGTCTGCACCTAACCATGAGAAAGTCAAGGTTAGCTGAGCAATGTCTCCCGATGATAACAGAGTCTGTACGCCAAGCTTTGTTAATAGAAATGCACAGTCCTCCACCTCTGGTCTTACCAGAGTCATCGGCTGTTGTGTGCCCGGTGTGTGTCTTTGTTTACAATCTCGACGCCGCCTGCGTAGGCCGATATCCAACAGTTCATGCCGGGTGTAGGATGTTAGCATGAGGCTGTTTTGTACGAACAGACCCGAGATGAGCAGGAAGATTACTGCAAATTTGCAAAATCTGGAGAGACACTGAGCCTCGCGATGTGCTCGCGCCGCCATCTTGGTCTTATATCGTCTATATACAACATTTTGAACAGAAATCTGCCAATTTATGATAGACTATTGATTAAAAGTAAATGGGAGACAGACCTAGGTTGTAATTATGAAGATGTCGACTGGCAAAACACATTGGAAAGATCCCAAAATGTACTGATCTCCACTAAACATAGACAAATGCAATTTAATATCTTTCACAGAACCTATCTCACCCTACACAGATTACACAAGATATATGGGAATGTCTCTGCCATGTGCCAAAGGTGTAAGGTGAATGAAGGAAAGTTGCTCCATATGCTCTGGACTTGTCCTTATCTAGACGACTTTTGGAAGTTCATTATAGCCACTGTTTCAGACATCATAGAAACCGTAATCCCAAGAGATCGGAAATTTGGCTTTTGGGAGACGTTAACACGCTTAAGGTAACTAAACACAAGAAATATTTTGTGTCTTTAGCCAGCACGGCTGGGAAAAAAATTATACTGGTGAACTGGAAATCAGAAATCCCACCCTCACAAAAGCATTGGCTGAACGAACTTTCATCATACTGCACGCCTGAGAAAATTCTGTACAATGTCAGAAGAAAACCTGAAACACATAATAGGAAATGGGGCTCATTTTTAGCACTTCTCCCTTCAATTAACCCTCTCAGTTAAGCATGCATATCTACTTCTTGTACCTGTCTGATTTCTTATTTTGGATTTGGCTTTTTCTTTATCCTTAACAAGAACTGAGTGTTGTCAAATGTACCAATGTTTTTTTTGTTTGTTTGTTTGTTTGTTTTCCTGCTTCCTTTTCTTTATGATTTTATTTCATATGCTGTAGAAAAAATGGCAAATGTACTTTGTGCATTGTTGATAAATAAATCCTTAAAAAAAAAAAACCTATGAGAAAGCCAACCACTCGTGTAGTTTCATTTAAGAGCTCATAACCTCTGATGTAAGAATGTGATGTTTCTTGCTGCAGTTCCTGAAGCAAATGTATGTTTTGGTTCTGGGTCTGGATGTCCTGGGAAACCCATTTGGACTAATCCGAGGTCTGTCTGAGGGAGTAGAGGCCTTCTTCTACGAACCTTTCCAGGTAACACAATGCCCACACGCTCACACGTGCACACAGACACAGACGTGAAAACAGCTTTACAAAACTTTGCTAACATGGCAACAATTTCTTAAGCTCTAAGTCTGGTGAACAGCGTGTCCTGACTGAGTTGAGCTTTGAGTAAATGGAGACCCAGCGAGTCCAAAACCGACGAAGCTCCTGCAGCTCATTGCCTCCTGTCTCTGTGCACACAGTCCGCAGATCTGAGGACACATACCACTGCAGCTCTTAAAGCAATGTGGAGACTTACTGCTACATTAGTTACCAAACTATGCTAACAAGCTCACGAGTTTCCTACCTGACTATCAGCAGGTTTGAACTTTATGCTCCCCCTCTGATATGTGCTGACATGTAGCTGCTCAGAGCTGAGCGCTCTGGGTCTGACTTGTTTAACTGGTTTAACAACCAAACTCAGCTGTGACTCACAAAAACACACAAATCATGCAACTAATTGTACTTACACTCAAAATATAACAAACAATGATATTGACTACAAGTCATTTCTTCTTTGAAACAACTTTGTGTGTTTCTCATAACAAGCTGTCACATTCATGTTGTTATTTCAGCCCAGCCGTAGATTTTCTGGTTGTTACAGATTTATGCAGAAGTGCATAATTAACACACGGCTGATGTAACGAAGCATGGGCAGAGCCTTAATTTGACATCATTTGAATAATGTTGGACATACTTGTGTAGTGGTTGTGCCCTTCTAGTTTTCTTAGTTATCTCGTAAACTCAAAACTTAGATTAAAACGTTTAAGTTATTAGCACTGATTGTTTTCAGAGCAATGGGGTGCAGCCAGTAAATTGGATCATGGCTGATTCGTGTCCTGGTTCAGGTCTGGGTTCCTTGGGAACCAAGTGGACCTATGGAAAGGAGGTGCAGTGTGAAGCCAAGTTATCCCTGCTTGAGTAAAGCTGCTTTGTGTGTTCATCAGGGGGCTGTTCAGGGTCCCGAGGAGTTTGCTGAAGGTTTCGTGATCGGAGTCCGCAGCCTGCTCGGTCACACTGTCGGTAAGAAACACCAAACTGAGTCCAACAAGGATGACCGCCTCAGTTTCTGTGCTGCTTCAGTTGGTCAGACAGAAGAGTTTCTGTATTTTCTCCTTTTCATATTTTATGCGTTAAATGTTTTTTGTACTGCAGAGGTTTTTAACTGTTTCCTTGAGATTAAACTCACCTCAGCTGGTGTTTCCAGGTGTTCTACCACCTGTATCTTAGAGTAGTTTAAAGTCTTCAGTGTCTGCAGGGGACATGAGATGAGATGACAAGTTAGAAACTGAAACTGTTGGTGTGGAGTTAGAGATCCCTCTGGAGCTGCTCCTCATCAATATAACACCCAGCTGTTGGGGGAGAGGTGCACAGTGGGTAATGTAGGCAGCAGGTTTTGAGCAGAAGAAGAATGTGTGCAACAAAAAGATGATATCTGGTTCTGTTTCATCCTTGTTTTGTGAAACTGTCCATCAAGACAGGTGATTTATATCAGCTCAGGTCTCCTATATGCCTGATACTTGATGAGTTGGAGGTCTGTGGTTGATATTATGAGGTGACTTTGTGACTTTTCCTGGTGTCCTGCAGGTGGCGCTGCAGGTATGGTGTCCAGAATCACAGGCTCAGTAGGTAAAGGTCTGGCAGCCATCACCATGGACAAAGAGTACCAACAAAAACGAAGAGAGGAGATGAACCGACCGCCCAAAGACTTTGGAGAGAGTCTGGCTAAAGGAGGAAAAGGGCTGCTGAAGGTACAGAGAGACTGGCTATGCCATCTAAAACACGCTTGATCAGCTGGTGTAAGGTCGGTAACAGTTAATGTCTCTGCAGGGAGTCGTGGGCGGAGTCACAGGCATTGTCACCAAACCTGTGGAAGGTAGGTGACCAGTGTTTCGTTTACTTCTGTTTCTGACTTTCCTACTTTACTGATTTCAGCCTGAATCATTTAAGGTTCTCATCATGTCAACTAGTTAGATACATTAGACAGTGACAGACATTTAAATAACAAATTAACTAAATTCAACAGACAAGTAATAACAGCAGTGGTGGTGGGTGAAGGTGAAGACTGGACCTTCACCTCTGGATCTCTGTCTCATTTCTTGTCACATCTGTGCAGTCTGTAATTAATTTGCTGTGTAATAATCCTGTAATGGCTGGCAAAGACCTGAAGGAAACTGACAACTGTAATCTTTGAAAAACACTCTGGACCTGAATTTGTAGACTGAGGAAAGCATAGGCTGGTGTCAGTCCTTTTACAGCTTTCATTTTTATTGGCTCGGACCTGCAGCAGAACCACAGCAGAACCTTCTCAGCAGATCTGAAGTTAGTTTGGTGGACTGAACTGTACTTGTGTCTGCAGGGGCAAAGAAGGAGGGAGCAGCCGGTTTCTTCAAGGGCATCGGGAAAGGTTTGGTGGGTGTGGTTGCTCGGCCGACAGGAGGCATTGTGGACATGGCCAGCAGCACCTTCCAGGGCATCCAGAGGTACACTTCACTCCAGCTCACTTCACTTCAACCATCCCAATGTGTGCTTTTATTTTCTCAGATTGTTTTTTTTTGTGATTTTCTTCTTCTTTCTTTTTCCAGTATTTTCAATTCAATTTCAATTCAATTCAACTTTATTTATATAGTGCCAATTCACAACACAAATCATCTCTGGGCTTTTTACAGTCAGAGCAGGTCTAGACCACACTCATTACTGTTAATCACACCCAACAGTTCCACCATGAGCAAGCACTTGGTGACAGTGGCAAGGAGAAACTTCCTTTTAACAGGCAAAAGAAGAACTTGCTGTTTTGTCTGTGCTTCACAACGTCTTTGCTGTCTCCTCCGTTCTTCTTCTTGTCTACTCACTAATTTTCACATTTTATGCTTTTGTTTTCTGTCTCGTGTTGTTGTTTCCTGGAGTTTTGTTCTTTGTTTTTCTTGTTGTCATGTGTGAGTATTTCACATTACACACATTAAAGCTGAGCTCCTTCATCACAGCGAAGTCTGTTAGTGATCTGTCTCCTGTTCCATAATTTCCAAAACGTTCAGATCAAATGAGATGAAGGAGATGAGCTTCTACCTGCAGCACTCCTGTATTTTTGCATGTTGTTGTTTTGCAGCAGACAGTCGGTAAGTTGCTGCATCGTGTCTCAGACAAACTTCATCCGTCACACTCAACTGATTCATGCTCGCATTGTCCATAACTTTTATATTTTATATACTTTTATATTGCTAACAATGCTACTAGCACACCCCTCTGGAAGCCCCTCCCCCTCTGCTTGTTGCAGCATCATGAGTTGAGAGGCCACGCCCCTGAGGAGAGTCACCTGTCCTGCAGGTCTGGGGCTGTGTGTTGGAAGTAGGGTGGTTGGGATAAGTGCAGCATAACATTGCAGAAAAACCAGTTCACTCTGGTTTCTGTATCCACTTGAATTAAATCAAACGTCAACAGGAAGTTAACACCTGACCAACGCTCGAAGGCCTTGAAGCCTGCATCTGAGCAGCATTGTGTTGTTTGACATTCAACCAAAAGTCATAATGCAGACACAAGAAATGTCAAATAACAGAACAATGACTGTGTCTTTGGGTTTATACTGACACATGAACCCTGTCGGTCTCATCCATGTGAAACAGCTGATACACATGCTGAATCGTCTCCAGCTGCACAATGGCAAACGTGCGCAGTGGCTGCTTGGATGCATATGTGCGACTGTTTCATTAACACGTTTGCAGCATGTTTAGCTTTTTGGTCTCCCAGCTCCCAACAAGAGTTGAGTCAACTGCTCAGCTTGTTTGAATCAAAGGTTTGGACAACACTAAGGAGTGTTACCGACAATGAAACACCTTGGCGTGTGTAGCTCCATGAAGAGCATCGACCATTCTCTCCTCAGGGATTGGCCCACTGAATGATCACATGAGTCTTCCAGGCTGAGTTTGGCAGCTTTTCAACATGATGGTCCAAAGAAATTCTAATGGCGGTTTGTTTGTTTGTTTGTGTGGAACTCCCACAGAGCTTTGCATAAAGACATCTCAGACAGAAAATGTACCTATTTTCAAATGATTCTAAATATTACACTGTATGTATATCAACGTTTGATATTAATGATTATGCACATATATTTAACAATGCAATTACCATTAAATACTTGTAGATACATACAAATCTCAATAATAATGTAACTTTTAAGGACATGCAAACAGAATAAAATTTTATAATAAAATGATATCATAGAAATACTGAAAGTACATGCAAATATATGCAAATTCTACTTCATATGTGAAAATAAGTGTAAATATTAGTTAACATGTCTACATAGTAAATGTTTGGAGTACTTTATATTCATGTAAATCAAATGTGTAAATAATAAGTAGAGGCAAATATTACTAAATACTTGTAGGTATGTAGGTACGTACGTAGGTATGTAGTATTAAATATTTGTAATTACTAGTAAATACATGTACTTATGTGTTGATATAAACCATCGTAAATACTTGGAAGTACATGTAAATCATATGTGTAAATATTAGCATAATAATTAGTTCTTATTGTGATTTTTCTTGTTAAAACAATCAAAATGTTTAAAAAATGATTAATTTTATATCATCACAAGTTAAATATAAAGGAAACTTGGAAAAAAGAAAAAAACATTTAAACTTTAGTCTGTTGACACCTCGACTACCTGCATCTGTTCCAACATTTCCCAGCTGCCTCAGTGATTTGCATCCTCCTCCTCTGTCATGTGACACATCAGTCAGTGCATAATAACCTCACGTTACTATTTCATGCTGTCACTGTAGAGGTCATGAAAGGTGAGATATCCCTCAGGACAAAAGCATTTAATAGCATTGTGTGCACTGAATATAAACCTGCTTTGTGTTGAATGGGCCTTGAATTTGTAACAGGAACACAGTTTTATTTGTGTTCGTAAAGGAAATCACCTCATTTAATGTCACTCAGGTGGAGGTGGGATGTAACTGTGTTCATTTTGTTTTATTGTTGTTTAGCTAATTTAACATCATTTCTCAACAGCCTTACAGCCTAACACTGTGTGCTGTGTGTCTTCGTGTGTGTACTCTGTGATGTCAGAGCGGCGGAGTCGACAGAGGAGGTGACCAAACTGCGCCCGGTGCGTCTGATCAGGGAGGACGGGATCATCCGACCTTATGACCTGATGGAGTCGCAGGGTTTCGACCTCTTCCAGGTTTGGGCACTCTGACTCTCTTACTGTTTCTGCAACAACCTGATGTCTCTTCCTGTAAGGAAACAGTCAGAGTACAGCAGTCAGCTACCGCAGCAGGTACAGCAGGTGATGTACAGCATTAGGGGTATAGCAGTAGGTGTATAGCATGTATTGTATGGCAGGTGGTGTACAGCTGTACACCTACTGCGTACAACAGGTGGTGTATTGGTCAGCCTCCACAGAGTCTGAAAACCCACTAAAACCAATCAAAATATAATTTGTTTGTCATAATAACAAAGGTCAGTCTCTCTGTGGGATTTCCCTTTTTTCCCTGTTGAGTAAACATCAAAATGATTCTTATTTCCGCCTCTAACTCATTTTGTCTTCTTCTTCTTCTTCTTCTCCTTTGTGTCACATGCAGCCTGATGAGGAATAAACAGGGGTTGGGTGGATCATTCAAGTGATTTTAAAGACTGTAAACTATATTTATTCTGTCTCTGACAAGTTAATCTCTTATTTTCTCATCCTGCAGTTATCTGCAGTAATCTATAGTTATTGTCAGCTGTACTCTATTACTCTAATGTGTGTGTGTTGTCCTAAGATGATTCAGGTTTCTGTGCATGCCAAAAATAATGTCTTTGTCTCATACCTCAAACATTTTTACACTTTCATTTTAGTTTCTTCTTTCATTCCTGGTCCCTGTTTCCAAAATACTATTTTTTTATTTTGGTTTAGAACCATTTATACATAATAGTTTATATGATATATTTTGTTTATTACATTTAAATATTAATTATCCACAGTAAGGCAAACATGCAGTAGAAGTACTTGTACTATAATTGAATGTATTATCTCGTAGCTTGTAGCCGTGGCATCGCCCCTCAGTTCATTCTTGTAGTTGATTATATTTAATATTTCTGTATGTGTGACTTTCTTTGTATAATTCAGTCCCAATAATATTATGCATCAGTGGCTACGCATGACCTCTGACCTCTCATCTTATGTTGAACTGTAGCTGTGTGTGTGTGGGTTTGCTTGCTTGTGTGTGTGTGTTTCTGTCTGTGTGTGTGTGAGTGGGAGGGTGGGGATGCATGTGCGTTTGCGTGACATCTGTAACATTCAAACCTGAACTTAATAAAACTCATTATTCTCATTTTTCCGTATATGTTGATGTTTTGGACCCAGTGGTTTGATAAAGCTGGAGGATGTGATGAGGACTCCACGATGGAGCAGACTGGGCAGCAGGTGGAGAGGTGGAGGGATAGTAGTTTGTCTCCATTTGGGTGGAGAGAGGTGTGGTGTAAGGAGCTGGCAGATAGGAAGGACTAAGGGCACAAGGAGACAAGATGTTAGGCGTTGACAAAAACAGAAAAGACTGAAGGAAACTGGGAGGACAGCTGCATCACACACACACACAGGAAACAAGAGATTAGGAAACAAGCTGGAGCTGATCTCCACCCAGGAGCTGATCTCCACCCAGGAGCTGAATGAAGCAGTGTATCTGCTCTTGCTTGGTCATCGGTGGTCAATTCTCCCAGTGTCTCTGTGTCTAGTAAATGCTGATTCAAGACAGACCAGGAGACAGGTGGACAGAGAGGTGGACCAGGAGAAAGACAGGTAGTTAGAGTCCATGTGGTCTCACTGCCTACGAAGTGGATTCCCTGTTCGGGGGTGACTGTGGTGAAGCTGAAGAAGAAGGTCTGTGCTCTGCCGTGTCTGACTCAACACATTGCAGTTAGTATTCATTACACTGGCACTCACACACGCACACCAGGTGTGATGCAGCCTGACAACTGGGACCAGCTTCAGTGTGTGAAGACACTTGGACATGAGGATGGAGGAGACAGGTTTCAAACTAGCGCAGTTTGGTGGATGAGCTGCTGTTGAGTGATGAGCTCACACCTGCTGCGTCACTGTCAGACAATCAAGTAGTTTCATTCAATGAGGAAGAAGAGAGAACGTTTAACGGTGTCCTTCCTCTAACATCCAGGAACAGGAAATACTGAAGCCATGGTGGAAAGATCACTGTTAAATGTTTATTGATTGATCAACTGATTGATTCAATTATTGCTTCCTCCATTAACCCACAATATAAAACCCGGAGACACCCTGACTGCTGCAGGTCAGAGCTGCCGACCGGTTCATGCTATAAAATGAAGACGCAGGACAAAAAGGGCAGCAGGCTGGTGAGATGACAGGGTGAAGACAAAGTGTGAGGGATGAAGAACAGAGAGAGAGACAGATAAAGACAGAGAGACAGGTTGGACATGATGGTATGTTTCTCATTCAGTAAACATGTTTTTATCTTCTGTCGTTTACTTGTTATCAAAGGTGTTTTCATGTGTCGTGTCGTCTCTACATGTTTATTATCATGTCAAGTAAATTAACACAGAGGAAACTGACTTCAGCTCAGCCAGAGCTGCCCTGGGTCAGACAATGAACCTCTCAGTCTGCATTTTAAAAGCCAGTGAGACCTCAGACAGTCCCGGGTGAAGAGACTTGTCCATGTGCTTTCTGCTGACTTTGAACATCATGTTTGTGTGTCCAGCGTTCAGAGATCAAACAGCTGGACGGTGAAGTGTTCAGAGATCACTGTCTGTATCCGGGGCACCGGAAGACCAACATCATCATCACCAACAGGTCCAGACCCTCAGACACCCTACGTCACTCTTCTCACTCTTGTTGTACAGTATTGATATTCATGCTGTGTGTGTGTGATGTCGTGTAGGAGGGTTTTGTGTGTGAAGGAGATCGACTTCGTTGGCCATTTCAGCAGAGAGTGGGAGTGTTTGTTTGAGAACTTCTTCCGGCCTCCAGCTGTGAAGGGATCTGAGGTGAAGATCTACTGCAAGGTAATGTGATACCACAAAAACCAACACACAGGAAGGTTGACACACACGTGTCAGTTGTGAAATGGGAGCATCAATAGAGGATGTTCACTGAAACAATTTCAACATCCCCAGGATGTCGTCTCATTGCGTGGCCGCATGATGGTGATTGTCAGCTCAGTAAATCAGCCCAGCGTTTCCTCAACTGGTCATCAGTATGTTTACATGAAGAGGGCGGGGTTTGCAGCAAATGATCAATGACAAACACATACAGGTCTACCTGCAGGACAGCGGCATGTGTCGCAGACGAAGAGCAAACTCTAATATTCGACACGAGTGTGAATGTGTCAGTTAATGATCTGATAATCAATAATCTGATCATTCATATCAATAATATCTCTGGTCATTAATGAGACTCCAGCAGATCTGACCCTCATCAAATTTGTTTATTCGTTAAATTTGTGTGTTCAGATGTTTTCTGTTTTAGTCTTTGAGCTGCAGCACTGCTCATCAAACACAGCAACTAAACAATAAAGAAAGAAAGAATGAAGAAATAAATATAAATAAATACATAAAGAAGAAATAAATAAAAAATAAACAAACAAACATAACTCAGAGCAGGAAGTAGGATCATCTTCTATAACCCAACAGCTTCAGGCTCTGCTGTAGGATCATATCGATTAGAACAGATGAAATGATCAGACAACAGAGCACCTGCAGCTGTCAGTTATCTCTGTCTGTCTGTCTGTCTGTCTGTCAGGAGCAGCAGAGGTTGAGGCTACCAAAGAGAGATGATCAGGAGTCAGTGAGAAATCTTCAGCTCAGAGACTCAAACACTGCTCAGGTACACTGTGTGTGTGTGTGACATGTGTATGCATGTGTGTGTGTTTCTGTTTTTACTTAACATTTACCTGTTGCTGCTCCCTTACCTGGTTGCCATGGTTACCCACAGAAGCTGCAGGCAAGCATAGCAGATGCTTATGTGGCGCAGCAGCAGCATCGCATGGTGAGACAGAAGTCGCAGCGCTTCCTGGACAGCAAAAAGTGATGTCACTTCCTGTCAGGATATCCATTTCCTGTCCACATGATCTCATCATTACTGTTATTACAGGAGTGTATTATTATATATCAGCTTTGATAACAGCTCCACTCAGTACAAACACATCTCCAGTTTATTAATGCAGTAGTTCCCACTGAGCTCTCTTCGAGACCATTTACACTTTTATTTACACTTTTATCCAAAGAAAATGTTTTGTTTCCTTTTTTGTTTTGAAGTTGTGGCTTTATTCCATTTGGTGTTTCTCACCTGAAATAAGCACAATCACCTGCTCAGGTGACTCTGGCCCTTATTTTGAATGTACACATATTCATGGTGGGGTGGGTGTCTGTGTGTGCGCTGTCCCTGCTGTTTGTCTGCAGGCTGCCCTGAAGCCTTACAACATGTTGCACTAAACAAATACTTGCAATCATCACTGTGCTGATGACTATTAATGTAGGAAGAAACACATGAAGATTAAATATAATCCATCAACTTCATTGAAATCTTCTAAATTCAGGGAGAATTAACAAACATTTTATTAAGTTTAATTCAACTTTTTTTTTTAAATAGTCATTTTTTCTTTTATGGATCAATATTTGAATTTTCCCTGTTATTAACTAAAGAACGAAAATGATTTCTGATGAAGGAGAAAGGACATGTTTACATGTGAACGATAAATCTGTTGGATTCACAGATGAAAACTTATTTCACTTTTATTTTTCTAATGTGTGTTGAAATCAAACATCTGTTTTGTCTTCATGTTGATGTTTGTGAAGATCTGAGCTGTAACCTGAATAAACCATCTGCTGGACTCAGCTGTTAAACTGTATTTTGTGATCAGAGACACTTCACCAGCTCTGCACCTTCAGCTTTGCTGACACTGGATTTATTCAGGTCAGACTATCAAACTCGGCAGTAATACTGAAGAAAAGCTGATGAGTAGGAATGTTTGGACTGACATGGTGTTCACATTAAAGTTGGATCAGAGAACAGCCACTGATGCTTGAATGAGCTGCGACAGTTTGTTTCAGGTGCAGATTCAACAGTTTAAACCTTGATTAATGGTAAATTAGACAACTGAAGCCAAAGTTTAAACTCTGTCAGACTCCTTGTGGTTTCTGTTCCAAACTTGGACCACATCACTCTGTTTGTGGCTTCAGTCAGACCAGCAAGAGGCAGCAGAGACGCACTGAAACCTGGATCTGGACTCAATGTCTGTCTCAGTTGGTGCTGTCCAGTTCACATTGCAGCGATGCACCTCTGGTTGTACTGGTCAACACAAACAACACAGAGGCCCACAGGTGGTTGTCATGACAACAACAAATCTTTACATGATGATTTCCAGATGTTGGAAGTTTCTGCTGATTCATTTATATTTTTAAAACAAGGGGGTGTCCTGATTGGTCAGTTTTCAGTCAGAAGCTTGCTGTGATTGGATGGTTATGATCATGCTGTCTCTGCAGAGTGAACTGATCCTCAGTCAGTTTATATCAACACTGAAACAGGAGAAAGATGGAGGAGCCCCCAGAGCATCATGGGTAATTTTCATACAGTGTTCTGACCTCAGATCTGCTGCTGACGGTGGGAACATCTGGAACAGATTCATCGGAGACAGAAACAGCTGAGCTCCGGTTTCATCACATGGATCACAGCTAAAGAGAGGGAGGCCAACTCCACTGAGTCTCTACTGTGACTCGATTGAGTCTCTACTGAGATTCAACAGTCTCTACTGTGACTCTACTGAGTCTCTACTCTGACTCTGCTGACTGTTCTTTCCCCTCGTGGCGTTTTGTAGCTGATGGTGAACACTGATGAAACTGCAGGTTTTTGAAATGTAAAGATGGAAATAAGGAAAATGGAAAAACATCAGCCTTGTTGATGTTTCACTTTAATGTGATCTTACAGAAATCACAAATCCAGAGAAATATAAATCGTTTTATTTAAAACACCCTGCTCGCATCGGTCCACCCAGCTCATCCTCTGCTGAACCTTGTTTATATTTATTCCAGCAGGAAGTCTCCTGACGATACCTCTGACAAAACAAAACGTGTCTGTGTGTTTGACCTGAATTCTACTATCACAGATTAGACCCTGAAACTGACCATGAACTTCTTTGTGGAAATGAGCGACAGGAAATGCATGATGGGAAATGAAAAGCAGGATGTCAGCTGAGATATGAGACAGGATGGTCCACAGTTCAGCTGAGTCGTCTCCTTGTTCTACACAGTTGCTGTGAAACAAAACTGTCAGGACTGGTTCAGGCTCTGGTACCTGAAAGCCTCCACCTGCTTCATCATGTGACCTGAGTTCAGACGAGCTTCTGCTTTGACTTGCAGATGTTGAGCCATGATCAGTGATGAAAGCTGTAGTTAACACCTTTTATATCAAAAAGAGACTCCAGGTGGTTTCAGTCACACATCTGCCCACAGTGACCCACCTGAACCACATGACAACGGTCTCTGTGCTTCATCAGTAGCTTTAACGACCCGAGGCCAGTGAATATCTGTAAAAACATCTGGTGCCAGCTCATCAAAGGGTGCAGGAACAATAATGATAGAGGAAGGCATCTGTATAAAATCTGTGTTTCAGGAAGTCAGAAGGAGAAAATAATTACCTGTGTGAGAAGATCACATAAAACAGGTGAACACATACCTGGAAGATAAAACACATCCGTAATCTACCAGAATCTGACAAACCTGTAAAGATGTCATGGAAAATCAACAGACATATTAAATACTGAAACTGCTCTTCTACCTGTTGGCTGCTGTGCTCCTGTCCGGCAGGTGGCAGCGATACACCTGTGAATCTGTTTATCAGTCAAAGCTAAAGAGGTCAGTAAAGGTGAAACAGATGAAGCAGGTTAAACACAACACGATACAAGACGTTTGCTCTCAGTCCACCTTTAGTCTCAGTTTTGGGCCTTAATGTAAAAAACTTTTTTAGTGCTAGTTTCTATTAACATTAATATAAACTGCATTAATATGAAACATCGTGTTGTTTTGCTTTAAATAAAACCTAATAATGTGGAATTAGGGTTGATTAGTTGTTGTTGTTGATTTGCATGGTAATTGATAATCTAAATGACATTTTCTGTCTTTTTATCCATGTATCCAGAGGCTGCAGATGAAAAACAACCTTTTGGTAAACTCATTGTTTATCAATGTGCATTTATATTCCCACAACAAATAAATGAATAAATCAATCAGAAGAGAATCAGCTTCCCCATTTCAACGTTTTCCTAAAGAAAGACAGAGGAGACTTTAAACACAACAGCCGAGTGCGAGGTGTTCACTGACCTGCTAAGAACTCATCGTGTTTACAGCGGGGCTGCGTTCACTGTAATCAAACATTCATCCTTGGTGACAGAGAGTTTCCTGTTTACTTTAACCTTCATTTAACTCAAACATCTGCAGCACTTTGACCTTTCTTTGCTTTTTCTTTTCCTACTCTTCAGGTTTCAGACCGACTTGCTGTTTCCTCTGGCAGTTTAGACTCCAGCAGTTTATTATTTCAGATTATTATGATGTCAGTGAAGGTAACACAGTTTGTGCCTAAGCTGAGGCAAAAACACAAACTTTCACCTTTATTTTAGTTACATAGTTGTTTCTCTGTTTTCCTCCTTGATTTTCTCTACAAAGTTTATTCTGGTAAAAAACAGATATCCCATCGCACAATCAGAGCTGATGTGTCCTGCAGGTATTTTTCCTGGAAACAGGAGCAGAGTTCGATGATAATTCCCAGGAAGGGCTGGGATGTCATTTCCAGATATTAAACCTTGAATTATGTTTGTTTGGGAAGTGATGGTTTCCTTTGTTTCTGATTTAAAAAGACCAAAAATACAAACTCCACATCACTGAGGGCTTTTCTTCATCTACCTCTGTTGTTTCCAGTCTGTCAGAGGTATTCATCCCTGCAGATTGTCTGACTCCAGCTCCCCTTTTTTAATGTTACTCCTGTTGTTGGTGTTGCAGGTTTTATTGCTGTATAAACTTGAGTTTAACAGCCGACTGAACAGCAGCGGTGAGTCACATTGTTTGTTCTCTGCTGGAGGGTTAACTCATTAAATCAGATCTGTGGGAGGTAAAACTCACATCCTGATGCACGTTCAGCAGCAGAAAAAAAACCTGGAAATCATTTTCACTCGTTTCTGTTTCACAGCCACAGAGCTGCAGCTTCAGGCCACAAACTTTTGTCTCTTGACACTGACAAACACATCCACCTCACAGAATAAACAGAGAAATGCAAAAACCTCTGGATGTGTTTGTGAATGGACAGCAGCTCAGTTTACCCACAGCCTGAAGGGAGCTTTCATCTGTTCTCATGTGGTACCTGCATCAGTTAACGTTCACAGTACAAGTTCCACATACAGAAGTGAGGTAAGTCATGATCATAACAATAATAAATTATATCAGTGGGTGTTGAGCAGGACTGAGGGGGCAGTTTGTGGTCTGAGATCTCAGATCCAGACTCTCCAGCTCCAGAACAGAAGCTCAGCAGCATCCAGGTCTTTGTGTCCTTCAGGCCGACTTGATGTTTAGCTGACTGACTGGTATCACCTGGTTTGATCATGGTTATGGTTGTGTATCATCTGCATAACATCAAGGTTTATGGAGTGATTTCAAATAATATTGCTTAGAGGGGGCATTTGTAAATATAGCAGAACTGGTCTGGGCACAGATGAACACTGGTGTGAGTGACCGCAACACTAAGGTTCAATATTGGTCTACAGTTCGTAAAACCCCCAGATCAAGACCAGGTTTTTCAATAAGTAACGAACTAATTAAAGGTTCTCACAGAGTTCTCACAGTGTTTTCTCCGTTCTCTCGTCAGAACCAGAGTTCTGTTGTGTGTATTGCAGTTTTGCCTACTAAGCTGCAAACACAGTTGGCTCAGAGTCCGCTAGCCATGAGTCCTGAATGGATTTATAATGTGATGAAAACACAGTCGGGCTGTGCGTGAGGGAGGGGAGGACGGGCTACAGACGGGAGGAGACAGGAGGTGGGGAGGAGAGGGCGGAGGAGGAAGAGAGGGGGAGGTGTAGAAGAGGGAGGTGGAGAGAAAGGGCAGGAGGGTGAATGGGGGGGTGGCGTAATGACTTCCAGCTGCCTGAGGCCGAGCAGAGGAGGACGTTTGATTTCTCCACCCGCAGAAACAGAAACTGAACTTCCCACCTGAAGTTTCACTGAATGAGCTTCGTCAAACTCAGGAATGTTTTTGGAAAAAGCCGTGAAGAGTAAATTGAGATTATTTTGTCAGGTGACAAGGTGACAAGATGGATCATGAAAACTGTTCTGAAGGAAAAGAAAGCAAATAATAATAAGATGACGGTGATGATGATGATGACGGTGATGATGGTGATGATGAAGATGATGACAAAGATGCTAATGGTGATGATTGTGATGATGATGGTGATGACGATGATGATGATGATGATAATGATGATGGTGATGAAGATGATGAAGGTGGTGATGAAGAAGAAGAAGATGATGATGGTGATGAAGAAGATGATGGTGATGAAGATGTTGATGACGATGGTGGTGATCTTTGCTTGGTTTCTCAGGTTCAGGTTCCTCCTGAAGTTCAGTGGTTTCCACCTGAACCTCAGCAGCCTATGTCTCTGTAAAAGGAACTTAAATAAACAAAGGGAGAGAGCAGGGGCAGGGGCAGGGAGGAGGGTTTTTTTTGCTGAATGGAAAAAACAGAGGGAGGGTTACCTTGGCCCCCAGGTATGTTATTCCCCCCCCCCCCCCGAGACTGTTAGCTCAGTTTAGATTGGCCTTCCTATTGCAGACTCAGACTAAATATGAAGCTATTTCTGTTTGAAGATGAGCAGCTTGAAGCGGATCAACATTCACGTGAACTGACTGGAGACTCCACAAACATCTCCAGCTGTTGGTCAGAGACTTCAGAGACCTCCTCTGTCCTTCAGCCTGCTGAACACTGCAGTGAAAAACAAAGACTGCAGGCCTTCTATTTGACATATTGGACCTTGTTAGAGTTGCGGTAACTTCGAGACTTCCTGAGTGTGGTGTTCTGTTCTGTGGCTCTTCAACCTGATGATGAAACTTCACACAAGCCAGAGTCTACTCATGACAGGAACATGTTTTCATCCTGTAGCAGCCAAACCAGAGACACAGACCATAACACCTTTATGTATAAATACAGTTATTTACAGTATTTTAAGGTCATCGGTCAGCTGTCAAGGGTTTTCGTCGTTTTAACCACGTTTATTTACTCAGGGCCCGTATTTAACTTAAATTTTAGGTACTAATACATTGCTGCAATATCCCCATTTTAGACTATTCTAAACTTTTACTTCACAACATTTCTGTCTTTACAGCTACAATTAACAACAAGCTCATGAAAATTATGCAGTTTCATTACAAACTGAGGAATAAGGCATTAGGAACATTATTCTACTAATATACGATTGTTTAACATTTATATTTACAAGGCGACTCTTTACTATGGAGAACGTGGCTCCTCACACTCAGACTGGGAGCTGGTTCCTCAGGAGAGGAGTGGGGCAGCTTTCAGTGCAGGGTCAGAATATTTCCTCCACCACTCGTTTTCTGTCGTCACTGCAGCTGAAGATGTTCATGTTCCTCTTTGTCAGTACTTCACTCCTCCTCCTGATGAAATACATCTGTCAGTCAGACAGAGAAGTTTCCACCTCCGCTGTTGAAATTCAGTAAATTTGTGGTTGCCGTGTTTCTGGTAAAGTGGTAAAGCCGAGAATTTCTGACCCACTTTCAACCGCTGCACGTTTCCAAACATTCCCAAACATTCCTGAAAACCATGATTGATATCAGTCAGAGTTCAACCTGAACCAGAGGAGTGTGTGTTGGATTCAGGCTGCATAATGAGTTTCGAGTTTCATTTATACACACTGAGTCGCCCCGTCTGTTCTGATGTCTGTTCTCATGCAGAACATTAGCACAGTCTGTTCTGAAAACACTCTCTGAAACAGAGAGTTCATTCATACTGGAGAGGTGATTTGTGCATTAGTAATAAAGGACGGAGGTTCATATTTTTATATCTATCTATAAAGGAGACCAGAGGGCTCTGCAGGTATCAGGTATCACCGCTTGGCCTGGAAAATGTAAACCAGGGTGCTGGTGAGGACCGGGGCTTTGGGAAAGAACCTGGGGTGCAGGAAAGTCACTGCTGAGAAGATGCATTTTGCAGGAAAAGAAAAGGGTGCTGCAGAAAATTAAATCCTCTTCAGCAGATGTCATATCAGTCATCATTTTCTGAATCATTAACATGCTCAAAAAGGTCTCAACAGCAAAGGAATAGCAGAGAAAATGTGGCATCTGAATGATAACTGATCTGCTCAGCATCGGTGCTGCTGCTGCTGGTTTCTGACCCTCAGAGGGTTTCAATACATTTAGAAAGAGACGAGATCAGCTTCCCCCATCTCCTGATGAAGTTAAGCAGTGATTGACAAACATTCAGATCTCTGATGAAGAATTAAATAACCTGTAGTCATGTCTTTGGCCTTTGAATTAATCTAAAATTCTAGTTTAATTTGTTCTCAATGCTCCATCTTGTTTCTTTGTTTTGTTTGTTCAGATCACAGTCACCTTTCAGACAAAACAACACGAGGATCAGATCCAGACTTTGACAGACAGACACAATTCACCCTGTAAACTGCATCACGCATTCTTCTCTCTGTGACCTCTGACCCCACTGATGAAGGTCATCACAAACAAATCAACAGGAAGAAAGCCTCGGGACTTCTGTGGTTTTACAGCTGCACTTAAAAACGGATTAGAGGAACCTTTATTGATCCCTGCGGGCATTGTTCAGCTGCAGCACTGATAACTCAGATCAGAGACTGTGGAGCCTTTGATATAGATGTGTGAGGACATTCACTCTGCTGCAGCAGACGAGAAACCACAGATCTACAGAGTATAAATGGTTTTGGATGGATTTTAATGTGCACAACAGAATCTAAGGACAAAATGGTGCCCCAGGTGCAGTCTGCAGGCCTTGTCTTTATGATGATAATGATAATGATAATGAGATGGTTTACAGTTTACACCTGAGCTCTGCCTGCCAGGTGATCACCTGTAAGCCAGACATGTGATAAAGAGTGGGCAGGACTTCAGCCTATGGTCTGTCTAATAGCATTAAAGGTGAACAACCTGTTTCCTGATCAGCCTCACATATCCTTACATTTATGGTCTGACTCAGAGAGGTAAAGGCCAGCACATCAAGCAAGAGCAGACAACAAGCGCAGGAAGTGACATCAACAAAATCAAATAAGAAGCTGTAGAAAAACTTCCAAATATTAAAAGTAACTATGAGTAAGAGCAGGAGTTATTGCTTTTTGTCTGTTGTCTGATGAATGATTATGTTATTCACATAAAGGTCAGGATAATGTCAGACTCGTTCTGGGGACAAGAGAAGGAAAGTACCTCATGTCTGATGAGATCTTTCTGTCTGCATGAAAAGGAGCTAACAGTTTGTGGATTACTTTTCTAATAAAACTGTTTTCATTTCCACATATCATCACATAGTCACTATGCCTGAAAGCATACTTTTTACTACTCATAATGATCTCATCTGATGAACTGATCGTCATCAACATGTCATTAATGTCTTCATCTGTGTGAGAAGCTCTGTACACAAAGTGATTTTAACATTCATCACTTTGATATAGCCTTTTTGTCCCTCTCAGGATCCTGTAGGACTGATTCCTCTGTGTCTGCAGTGATATGATTGGTCGGCAGATGGGCTGGTGTTGGTGCAGTGTAGGTTACTGTGGTGATGCGCTGTAGTTACCATGGTTGTCCATGGTGTATTAAAGCGAGACCTGCATCAGAGTAGGTGTTGGGCAGCTGTGGAGGGATCAGTGCATTGTGTTGCTCAGAGGCACTGCAGGCGGACCGACAGGTATCACCTATGTCTTCACAGATTCGTGCTCATCACCAGACAGAAACAAAGACAACACAGCAGATAGTTTCCATCCTTATCACAGATGTTGAGGATGTGTGTTTACATTAACATCAGGAATGTTAAGAGTGATCTCATCCATCTCCCAGGATAATTAAGGACAAAGACACTGAATATAAGAAGAAAATAAATGTTGAACATCACAACTCTCAAAAGCCACAGTGAAAATGGAAAATCACAATAGTTCCTGTGGTGTTTGGAGATGGGTGGCTTCAGTGTTTCGGGGGTGAGAGTGACTGTTGATGCTTTTCTCTGTGCGTCTCACCTGAGGCTCTGGAATGTGACTCTGTTTAATACAAAAGCTCCATTTAAAAACAGACTCATAAAACCTGAAAACAGTGGTTAGTCTGAGTGATGGAGTCTGGGTGGTCTGCCTCTCCAAATAGGGAGGGTGGGGCTGTGCGTTGCAGTGTGTGTGCGTGTGTGTGTGTGTGTGTGTGTGTTTGGGGGGGGGGGCTGCATGGTTTGTGAGATCTGATAAAGAATATTTCCGCTCTGCTGTTTTCATGGTGTCACTGTTGGTCTTATTAGGATAAAACAGCAGAGCTACTATCAGTGTTTGGTCAGGTTTCCACTGCTCTGCTACGCTCTCCATATTCACACTTTAAAAACAGACTGAACTGAATTTCTTTGATCAAAACAAACATTTTGTCACATGAGCAACGTGCTTGAATAATATTATCTGTAATGTCTGTATTGATGTAATATAACAGTGATGGTGATGAACAGACAGCTGTAAATGCTCCAGTGTCTGCAGGTGGCTCTGTATGAGGTCTGATAAATCCTAATTAGAGAAGCTACAGAAAAAGATTTATAAAGTAAAGTGTCTCTGTACAGAACAAAGGCATCTGTGAGGCCTATTTGTAGTGTATGTTCATTTCAGTGTTGAGTCAGGAACGAGACGTGGCTGGTGGAGAGGCAGAAGGTGTGATCACATTCATGTCAGAGAGGGTCCTGGGAAGCTGACAGAGGCTGGAAGCCATGAGGGTGGAGTCGCAGTTTGTGAGCAAACAAAAATCTGCAACAATGCAATAAAATAGAGAACAGTCATGTTTTGGTGAAGGTTATTTTAATAGCTCAGTTTAGGTGAAAAATGAATGTTGAAACTACTTTAATTAGTAAATGACTTTATGCTCCACTCGGTGAACATGCTCAGTAACACAAATCAAACACACCCACAGAACAAGAAGCTTACAGAGACTATTTGTCTGGTTTTCATCATCAGACACAGCAGCTTCTACCCTTATCTACTCATTGTGTGTGTGTGTGTGTGTGTGTGTGGGAGAGAGAGAGAGAGAGAGAGAGAGAGAGAGAGATCTGTATTGGTTCATTTTAAGAAGCAGCAGATATGAAATATCCTTTAAGGAAGTCTGCAGGATGTGTTCTCTGCATGTGAAATCTAAGAAAGATTTAAAGGTTGAAATCGTTCACTAATGAATTTATAATGAACACATAAAATGGCATTTCTTTATATCAAAGAATGGGTTTAGACTTTAGAGATCCATTTGTGTAAAAAGTATTTAGTGTGTGTAATAATAGTAACAAGATTTGTGAGATGTCTAAAAGCTACGGTCCTCTTTCCTATGACAATATACAACAAGCTCTTACATTTACAGTGCATTTACAGTTACAGTCTGTTACAGTGTGTTTCTGTTACAGTCTGTTACAGTCTGTCACAGTGTGTTACAGTCTGTTATAGTGTGTTACAATTACAGTGTGTTATAGTGTGTTACAGTTAGTGTGTTACAGTGTGTTTCTGTTATAGTGTGTTAAAGTTACAGTCTGTTACTGTGTGTTACATTGTGTTTCTGTTATTGTCTGTTACAGTTACAGTCTGTTACAGAGTGTTATAGTTACAGTCTACAGTTACAGGTCTTGTTTGTCTTGTTCTGGGAAATATTTAAGAGAGAACATGCTTGAAAATGGCTGACTGAATCAATTTCTGGGAACAAAACAATGTAAATGATGTAAAATGCTCATTATCCAGAAAACAGGCAGCTATCAGTGACAGAGACATCATGTCAGTGTTCTGATTCTTTCTGTCAAGCTAAAATCCTTCTGAACAAACTGTGCTGGTTTGAGTTTATTCAGCCTAAAGCACCGACAAAACAGAAGGACAGTAGTTAACTGTACCTGCTCTCCTGTCATTGGTCATCTGTACCTACTCATCTGTCCAGACCAAGTATCCAGAGTCAGACAAACAGTTTCATCCTGCTTCTTGTTTGGCTCTTAACTGGATTTTCAGCTGTTTCTAGATTAGACCAGGAACTGCAGATAAAGCATATTCACAGGTCTTATTTCTTCATGTGTCTGTTATTAGACTTAACTACCAGCCATAATTATAACACGTGAAAAACAGCCATTAAAGAAATGCACAGCTTTTAAATGGTGTGAAGTCACAGACCTTCAGACCAATGCTCACTGACAAACACCTGTGCGACGAACAACTGCAGCCAGAAATCAACACAATTTCATACTAAAATAAAACAGAAGAATAACTTTATGCATTCTTTATGCATTTTTCTAGAATTCAATACTTATAGTGTGTTTTCTGTTACGCAAACCTCAGATGAGATTAATAAGCAATGTTACAACAGCAAATGTTTTTTCATTTTAGTTTTTCACATCTGTTCTGATTCAGTTTGTAGAAACTGACGTCTGTGCTGTAAAATCAAATGACCTAAAAGACGTTAATTCATGATTACAATTAATGATTCATGTTTCCATGTCAGGCAGAATTACATGAAGCAACAGCAGAAAAACTAAAACTGTCATTGGATTAGTGAGAGGACGCGTTGTTCAATTCTTTTATAGATTATTGATGATATAATAAAAATAAGAAGCGCAGGCTGATTACTTCAGAGGAAAACAGCGAACCAATGAAACCAGTCTGAGTTGCCTGCTATCAGGACTGGCGCTCTGCAGGTGTGGTTGCTGGGCTGCACGTGTCTGGTTTCTCCTCCGGGAGGGGCGGGGACAGTTCGGGGGAGGCGGTGATGAAGAGGAGGAGCAGCTGGTCTCGGTTCAGTCAGTCGCAACGTTTTCTTTTCTTTGTTTTACGTCAAAAGTTCTCATGGGCAAACTCTGAGTGGATTAAAGCGATTAAACTGCATTAAACTTGGATTAAAGGAAGAAGACCAGCAGGACCCGGACCCGGGGCGGATCGGAGTGGACTGGACTTTTCTTGAGGTCCGATTTCTGGGTGTTTGGAGTCCGGACCATGGGTAGGGAGGACAAGCAAACTTAGCGGAAACTTTTATTTTGTCTTCGTGGAGATGGGACTTTTTCCTGCCAGTTGAAGGACTGATCAAGTTTTGATCAAGTATTGATATCCTGTATTGATTTGTATTGATTAGCGGGATGGCCGCGCTCCTCCTGTTGGTACTCGCGCTTTGGACCTGCGGATACGCCAAGAGCGCGTTCCCGCTGCGATCCTCCTACAGCCTCTACGCTGGCGGGCACACGCAAACGCACGGCGCTACAGCTGCCAGCAGACACAGGTAGGATGAGGCGTGCACAGAAAGCCTGATGATGATGGTGAGGATGATGAAGCTGAAGGGGCAGAAGGTGACGTCAGGGTTTGATGACCTCACCGCACAGGAGTGTGTGTGATTGTGAGAGAGACGTAGTGTGTGCAGCAGAAATCGACTTATAAAGAGCGGACAGGAAGTGGCAGGAGGGTGACATCTCAGTCCTGTTCCACGTGTCAGCGCAATGTCACTGTGACATCATATCGCCTCTGTGTTTCCGTGTAAGGTTGAGGCCGTGTGAGTGTGTTTCATACGTCAGTGACTGTCTCAGCTGATGGAAATCTGTTTTTCATGTTTGCACATTTCAGGTGGATTACACTGATATTCAGTATTATGTTTAGGATGTGACTATAGTAGGACTGCAGCTCTACACACTGACAGTATGTGACACGCACACACATCCCTCAACATGCTGATGCTTTTGACTGACAAACACCCTCTGGACAAACATCACTTCACAAATACAAACAATACACAAGCTTTAGATCAAAGCCTCGATCAGATCAGTTGAAGCTGAACATTCTCATACACGGTGACTCTTTGTCTCGTTCCTTGTCAGTTGTGAAAGTTGCGTGATTAAAACTGTAAACAGGCTGAATAAATGATGACATCCATGAATCATGTGACTTCAACTTGTCACTGAAGACATCAGCTGAGTGTGGAGCAACGATGATATAATCATATTGATCCATGAAGCTGACAGAAACATCTGATCTCCATCATGTTTTCCATTGTCTGACCTTAATCACGTTGTCTCTTCTTCTGTGGTGGTTTAATGGCAGTGGCTGTAGGATGAGCTGCTGAGCTGAGCTGGGGCAAAGATAAAGTCAGGTTATAGTAAGACTGAGTCCAGTTTTTTGGAGGTGTTGTTGTTGATGTGCAGTGAACGGTGTAGATCGTGATGATAAACAGCTGTTTAATTGTGCAGGATGTCACAGTGTGTTGCTGCTCTCAGTGGGTCCCATACCAGTCCACAATTACAGACTCATAGTCTGTGAGATGCTAAGTGATGTCCAGCTTATTAAGGTGATCTAGAGTTACTGAGGCGCTGTGCAGTGAACAGTTCATGCCACCAGAGGTCACTCTCCTGCTGGAACAAGCAGCTGAGCTGAAATAGATGACGACCCTGATTGAGGTGCAATGTTTCCAGATGACGTGACAGTGTAACTCTCCAGCCTGCTGTTATAAATGTTGTAGTCTATGAGGAGGATGATATAAAGACAGGCAGAGTCGACGGTGCTGTGGTGTGAACCATAGATACATATTGTGCTTCTACGCTGTTTAGACTTATCAATGGAAAACATGTTTGATCTGTAACCTGCATTTTCTCTGTGGTTCCTGTCTGTTCCCCTGCAGACCACACACTCAGTATCCCTGCAGACTGTAATCAACTTCTGAAGAAAATGTCTGTTGTCTGTGTTTGACCCTGTGTCATCAGCAAACAGTCTCACCCACACACACCATGCTCTTGTTGTAAAGCAGCTGTGATGTCATCAGCGGCATTTAAAATACACACCCCTATGAGTCATTTCCTGAAGGGAGAGTGACATCACTGTGTGTGTTTTCTTGAATACATATGAACACGCACACACACACACTTTTGTGTTTTCTACATATTGTTCTCCAGTGGTACAGTCAAATACTCCTGTTGTCCTTGTCCCCATCTGTCAGCAGTGAGGGAACGTGGCTGCTCATGCACCTGACGACACTTCTCCATCAATTCATTGACCTCAACGCTCCACATCACATACTTCCAGCATATGTGTGTCCCAAGACGTATGACTCCTCACTGTTCTTTTCACACACAACTTGTCTTTTTTACATATCAGTGTGGTGTTGTGTTATAGATATATAATTCTATTCCTGTGGAAATGTCGTTAGTTAAAACATTTTAATGTTAATCTCTGTGTGAGCAGTGATTACACTGGGCTATTTTTATTACACTGTGCATTGTTAATTCCTGCTGTAAATTGTAATAATGAGTTTATGAGCTCCGTATTAATCAGATATTCATCTATAACGTGCAGATACTGCAGGAAGGGGTCAGTCTATGTACTCTACATCTTTACATTTCAAAGCTAAGTTAAAAGTGTGAATGGCCTCATCCTGATTGGACCTGTAACACTGATTATGGTTATGATTATGTAATATTTGTTTTCATACACAGTTTTATTTACATAACAGCTGATATTTCAACATATAACAGAAGCTATGATCACGTTAGTGAAGGCAGTTCATTGCGACATTTAGATATGAACTGTATAACAAAATAATGTTTGACTGATTGAATATATTTGTGTCTCATGTCTCCATGTGAACTGTAGATCAGCAGTAAATACTCAGTTTGGGTTTGGTTTCTCTGTGTGATGTCAGTCATTCCTTCAACATTATGTCACTACTAACAGTGTTTTAGGGGGAATAGCATTTGAACAGTGTTTGGTTTTGTCTGTACAAGCAGCCACAGTGATTTTCTTTTTTAAATGAATCTGTGTCTGGATGTTAAACATGCAGATGTTAAAACCTCACTTGTCTCGGCAGCAGAAGGTGAATTCCTGCACAATTTTCTGGATTCCAGAAAAAATAAATCCACACAATTGAATTAAAGTGCAGAGAAACGCTGTCTGTCCAACATAGCGGGCACATTCATTGTCATTACACACTGATGACATCAGCACATCGTGCTGAACATTTCCTGAGATTTTAGTCACAACAGGACACACATGCACAGAATAGGTCTGTCACGTTTAGAGAGTCTTGTGTGTGAAGCTGTCAGATGATCTGAAGGATGTGTTTAAGTATAAACAGATCTGAAATCTGTCCGACAGTAAAAATGTGGTCATACTTAATTTTATTGACTAAATGTCTTGTTGGACGCTCTGCAGGTGTTTGGGACTTGCTTTGTGCAGTGTTGGCAGATTTGACTGTTCTGTAGCATCACCTGGTTCTTTAAACTAGCTGGAAACCTGTACATACTCAGTTGTGGCCTCACTGGACCCAAAGAGATCTTTGGCATTAAGCCTGTGCTGTACAATAGAATAATAGATAGATAGATAGATAGATAGATAGATACTTTATTAATCCCGAAGGAAATTCAGGTATCCAGTAAATTGTGCAAACAGCATGTATCAACATGAGAAAATGGAGAAACAAAATAAAGTAAAAATAAACATAAAATTAAATAAAGTTAAATAAAATAAGGTATATATACATAAATAATGTATAATGTATAATATGTATAAATATACATATATATACACACCAGCATATACACACATGCTCACATACATATACATATGGTGGGATTGTGGTAAATGATTGGTGGTGTCCATCATGAGCACAGACCAGGACAGTCCTCACTGGGGAGAGGCGTCGGCCCGTGGGACAGGCGACTTCCTCAGCCTGTCTGTGGAGCAGGTCAGGAGCAACATCCTGCCATTGAATGTGCTCCTCCTGCATAGTTTATGGACACAGGCTGCAAGAGGACATTGACCTCGAAAATCCACCACCATCTCCTTGGTCTTGGAGGTGTTGATGTGTGCAGGTGGTTGGACTTACACCATGCCACCAAGTCACCCAACCAGGTTCTATTACTCTCCTCCCTTCATCTTTAATACCCCACGATGGCGCCATGTCATCAGAAACTTCTGCATGTGACACAGCTCAGAGTTATCTGAAGATCTGAGGTGTACAGGAATTGGGCTAGGACAGGAAACTGTCATGAATTCAGCCTCCCTGCTCCTAATAGTCTCTCCCAACTGCTGTTACATTTCCTACTCACACCCCTGCTTTCACTCCCAATGAGGATCTTTGATGCTTCCCTTAGAAAGCTGCCTCCCCATGGACAATCCCCCTGCATCTTCTCTCAGCCTATCAGCAACCAGTCTGCCCAGTCAACCACCACCTGTTGCCCGTTTCCCAATTGACTCTGGGTACTTATACTAGTCAATGTGCCTCTGTTCCCTGCCAGATTGTTGTTTGAGCCCTAGCCAGCTTCGCATCCCGCCTGTTTGTTCGTTTACCTGATTCTGGATTTTTGACCTCTGCCTGTTTCCGGGTTTGTGATTTTGCTTGACGTCTTCTGTACCTTTGCAACGGACTGAGTGTACCAGTTTTTGGATTTTTGACCTCTGCCTGTTTCCGACTACGTCCTGGAATATCCCTTATTATAATAAATTTCTCAGTTTGGTTGACTACAGCCTCCTCTTCCTGACTCTGCGTTTGGGTCCTTCTGACGTGTGACAGAGAGCACTGTCCCCTGTGGTGCTCCTGTGCTGCTGGCCACCATACCAAATATGTATCAGTAAAGATTTATTTATCCAGTGCAGCATGTCTTACTCTGTTCTCATGCTCAAAATGCAGTCAACCCTTTTTTTGAAGGGGGCTCCAAATATTACAATCAATAAAAAGACCAACAGAGGAGTGACAAGCCATGCAAATATAGAAATACAACTATTAATATGGAAACGTACAGGCAGACTGCAAAACAAAGAGAGAAAACAAAAAAGCAAGAAATTTAAATTAACTATTGAGAGACGGAGAGAGACAGAGAGAGAGAAAGAGAGGGAGGGAGAGAGAAAGAGATTTGATTTTAAAAGGAAATTTATTCTACCATTTTTAAAAACCTTTTATGACAGCACAAGAATTCTGGACTTCGATATTGAGTCATCAACTTTCCTTTTCCTGCTCACATAAATCGCCATCTTTGTTTGCCCCAAGATAAAATTCACCAGCTAACCCTAACCCTCCACACGTCCTCCATGCACCACAGGCTCCTGCAGCAGCCAGTACAGAGAGCTGCTCTGGGCCAGCCTCTCCTTCACCATCAGTCTCCACATGGTGAAAACCCCCCGGTAGAAAGGTGGCTGTGTCTGGAAACTCAGAGTCTTTAGGTCCATGAGGAAGAGAGCAGCATGCAGTCCCAGACCACTGAACTGTTTCAGGAATGTCTGTGCCAGTGGTCTCCACACCAAGTCTTTAGATCCAAACAGCAGTCTCTGGATAAACTGAAGGCGGAAGGCAGCGCCTCTACTAGCCAGATGTATGAGGCCCTGTCCTCCTTCCTCCTTTGGAAGAAACAGCACCGCCTGAGGAATCCAGTGCAGCTTATCCCAGAAGAAATTGACCAGAGTGGTCTGAATCCGGGCGAGCAGGTTCAGAGGAGGATCCACACAAGCAAGTCTGTGCCATGAAGAGGAGGACACCGTGACATTGTGACACTGACACATTAATGACCAGTGTCCGCCCTCTATAGGACATGCTCGGCAAAAGCCACCTCCACTTTCTCAGCCAGCCCTCTATCCTGTCCAAAGTGTTGTCCCAGTTCTTTGCTAAAACAGATTTTTCACCTAAAAACACTCCCAGGTACTTCAACCCACCCTTCTTCCACACCAGCCCTGCAGGTAAAACTAAACTATCGATTAGGTTCTGTCCAACCATCACAGCTTCACTTTTGTTCCAGTTTACTTTGGCAGAAGAGAGTTTGTTAAAAGAATCTACATTTCTTACCAAGACATAAACGTCCCTTTGTGTGTTTATTACAATCATGATGTCATCTGCATAGACTGACAGCTTAACAGTAGAGGCACAACCCGGATAACAAACACCGGACAGTTCTCTCCTCAGTTTATGCAGCAGTGGCTCAATGGCGAGGGAGTACAACATCCCTGACAGGGAGCAGCCCTGCCGAACTCCCCTGTGAACATGAAAAGGTGCAGCCAGGCCTCCATTAATCTTAAGTATGCATGCAATGTCACAGTACAATGCCTGGATCTTGGCTACAAAACCTGGGCTGAACCTGAAAGTGTTTAGCATCTGCCTCACATACTGGTGCTCAACCCGGTCAAAAGCCTTTTCCTGGTCTATGGAAAGAAGACCGGTATCCACAGCCAATGAGCCAGAGACCTCCAAAACGTGCCAAATTAGAGTGACATTATCACTGCCAGGCACCCAGTAAGTCTGATCAACATGAATGACTTTACTCATCACCTCTCTAAGTCTCATAGCCAGAGCCTTAGAAAGGATTTTATAGTCGCCACACAGCAGAGAAACAGGTCTCCAGTTCTTCAGATCCTGCAGGTCTCCCTTTTTTGGCAACAAGGTGATGACTGCTCTCCTGCAGCTCAGCAGCTGCCCTCTCGCCAGGCTGTCCTGAAAGACTTCTAAAAGGTCTCCACCGACCACCGACCAGAAGGTTTTATAAAAATCAGTGGGCAGTCCGTCAGTGCCTGGTGCTTTGCCATTACTGAGACTCATGAGAGCAGAGAACAGTTCATTCAGAGACAGCTGTTCGTCCAGTACAGCATTAGTGTCAGCATCCAGCTGAGGCAGTCCACCATAAAAAGACCCAGCCAGCTCAGAGTCCTCCACATACTCCCTTTTGTACAGTTCCTTGTACAAGGGACTTTGAGATCATGATCTTTTTTGCGGGGTTAACTAACGGGAGCACAGGGGTGAAAGTGTCTTGCAAAACAACTCCACTTTCAACCACCCGCTCAACTTGCGCCACATCATTAAGAAAAACCACAATCCTGCTATTCATGCGAGAGGCATGATGCTTTCGAAGCCCACAACCTCTCCCACAGCTGGCCTCCTCCACGGAGCAGCCCACACTCAGCAGGAGCTTCACTGCATGCTAGCGGGTCAGCTTCTCCAGCTCCGCACGACTATTGGTGATGAGCATGTTGCCCAACCACCGATACCACCACCACCACTAACCCCAACCCACCACCAAAAACAACTAATCTACTTACAATAACCTTAACAAAGACACTACAAACACATACAAACAACCTCAAAACAGATAGAGAGAGACAGGCAGACAGAGAGAGAGACAGGCAGGCAGACAGACAGAGAGACAGACAGACAGACAGCCCTCCAACCACTTTTAAAGAGGAGGTTTACCTCGGCTACTCCACAGGCCTGAGGCACAGAGCCTATTAATTAAGGCCGGTCAAGGATTATCCAATCAGATTGTGACTTCTTTAAGTTGCCTGGCTGAGGTCAGAGACACTGAGGCGAGTTGATGAAGGTCAATAAGTTTATATATAAATCTGGTTTTACACCTGATGCTTGGCTTCCGGTGTTTGATGGTAATGAGCACTGGTCGGGGGCAGAAGTTAAGGAGTTATATCACTAGTCTTTAAAATTTCATCCTGAAAGCAACTCCTGAAATCATTTCCTGTGAGGTCACGAGCTCAGCAGAACTCTGAGTCTCTGTCAGCATGGCTACTCCACTGAAAAGAAACTCATGCTTGTTGTTTTCCTTTATTAATGATGTGTAATGGGCTGCTCTGGCATTACAGGGCCTTTCTTGTATGTTTTAAGGCTTGACAAGTTGCTGTAGCGCTGTCTGCTCCCCAGTTTTCCTGATAATGACCTTGATTTCCAGGTGTGGGGCGACCATGGTGCTATCCTGCCTGTTTTATCATGTGTTTTCCTTGAGTCACAGAAGACTCTAGCATCAATTAGGCATCCTGTTGCACTATCAACAAAATGATCTGTTTGGGACAGAGTAAACTTAGCATAGGATGTCTCTGTTAAATTGAAGCATTGAAATCAATGCAGATAGGATTGCTTCCTTAAATGTAGCTATGGCACTGTCAGATAAACATCTAGTGTAGGTGCAGTAATATGAAAACAAAGTGGTATTGAATAATGATCTGACAGAAGTTTCTGTGGCAAATTATTAAATGTTCAGTTTTAGTGACACATGTCAGAATGAGGTCGAGGGGTTGGTTGCTGTGTGGGTTTACATACATTTTGTCAGAAAGATATGAAGTTTATTTTAAAAGCCTTAAAGTATTAAACCATTAAACAATGCTACAGGCTGTCTGTTGTTGTTCAGCTAGGAAAGAAGAAATGTAATCATTAACATTTGAAGTTGTAAATATCAAACATGTTTCAAATTATGCAGGTGGTGAGTGAGTCTGTGAGCTGATTGTGAGGTTTCAGGTCCTTAATCTCTAATCTGATCCAAGCATTATTACCAAGTACTGGCCCAGAAACCTAGTCTGGATTTCTCGTCTGATTGTATCTCGCTGGCTGGTCAGTCTTGGTAAATTGGCAGCTGTTCCTGTATTTTCAGTTAAATCTTTACCTTTCGTATCAATAAGGGATCAAAATTGGTTTTAATATTGTTTTAGAATTGCTTGATCCTCAAAATCACAAGTCACACACTCTTTATAGTAGATTTAGCTTTTTCATTAGCTGTTTTTGTCTTGCTCTTATTTTCAGCTGCCTGTATGCGTACAGCCAATCAGCACTTTGCCTGGTCTGGAGGAACGTTGTCACATTTGAAAGTAAATGACCCTTAGTGATTCTTGATGAAGCCAAGTTTTTACTAAGAGTGGGAGATGGTGCAGCACTCCAGTATCCTCTTACACAGTGGCTCTGTTCAAACTGATCTCAGGATGCGCAAGAACAACTTTATGGGCCAATGACCAGTCTGAGCACGAAGAAACCATGACCTTCATTTGTCCATACTCTCTTCTGTCATTGTGTAGCAGCACTTCTAATGTCTTCAGCTGTCCAGCTCTGTTGTTTGTGATAATGATGCAAGATCTGACTTGAACATCAATGTCATGTGACTCAAACCTATGTGTATTTGTCTGTTAAATAGGAACTGGTGTGCGTTTGTTGTGACAAAGACTGTGAGCTGTGTGGTCGAGGATGGAGTGGAAACCTACGTGAAGCCTGATTATCATCCCTGCAGCTGGGGGAGTGGACAGTGCAGCAGGGTGGTGGTGTGAGTATACACATACACACATTAAAGCGCCAATTCACAACAAAAGTCATCTCAGGGCACTTTACGAACAGAGCGGGTCTAGACCACACTCTATTAGATACACCCAACAGTTCCACCATGAGCAAACACTTGGAGACAGAGGCAAGGAAAAACTTCCTTTAACAGGCAGAAACCTTGGGCAGATCGGGGCTCTAGGTGGACGGCCATCTGCCCTGACCAGCTGGGGAGAGAGAGAGAGAGAGAGAGAGAGAGACAGGAGGGGAGAGAGAGAAAGAGAATACAATATGTCACAGACAGCAAAAAGCATAAAGGGCAAAATTAAAAAATCAATTTTAATCAATGAACAAAAAATGTAAACCAGTGAAGCTTAAAATCATCTGATTTCTGATGAAAGTGTATTTTTAGAAGAGACTCAGAGTTAGGAGGTGTAATCGCTGGCTACCTCCAGTCCACATGTCAAAGTGTTCCTGGGCAAGATGTTGAACCCAGATGTTGCTTATGAAGGTTGAGACTGAAGTAACTGCTCCTTCTGATGAACAGCTTTCACCTTGCATGGCAGCCTCAGCCTTCAGTGCCTCCGTGTGCGTGTCAATGGGTCAGTGTCGCACCATATATCAATGCAGTATATAATGTGTGTGGGGGGGGGGGCAAAAATCTCCGGGACCATAAAATTAAGATGGAGTCTGTCCGCTATTGCCGATGTCCAGCTTGGTGCGAACACTTTGCCGCAGAGGGTGTGTGCGCTGTCTGCGGATGCGGTCAGGCAGCTGGAGTCGGACCTGAACAGGTGCTTCTGGTTTTCACTCCAGTGTGATGAGTCTGTAGCCTCCAGTGATATAGCACTGTTTTCATACGGATGCTGTTTGCACAAATGAACATGCAGGTGTATGTTATTTGGTTTTTTGATACAGTATTCTATTTCGTAATTTTTTAGATAGAACATAGAAATAGAATACAACATGCACATGCTTATGAATTTAAGTTATTATACACAATATGCGTTCTGTATTATCATTTTTGAATGTGTTATATGCAAAACAAGCATATTCACTTGTTCTATATGGAAATTAGCTATGTGAATAAATGTTACTAAACATGAGTAAGTATCCGGCACTTTCATTGTGTAAAAGTAGCTCACAGAATATAAAAAGGTTGGAGACCCCTGCCCTAACACATTTAGCCATAAGAGCATTGGTCAGTCAGGCACTGATTTTAGCCCGACTGATAGTCAACATTATAATTCCTTTTACGGGTGTTCAGTAAGGTTGAGGCCAGGGTGTGCTGGCCAATCAAGTTCCTCCATAATGAACTTTTCTTTCCATGTCTTTGAAGACCTCTCTTTATTCATGGGGGCACAGTAAAGAGTCCTCCCCAAACTGTTGCCACAAAGTTAAAAGAGCCCAATTGGCTAAAATGTGTTCAAAATCAAAGAATTGTGGAATTCCTTAAGGACTCTGGCTGAAATGCTGCAGCCCCAGGCCATATTCATTCCTCTGCTAAACTTTCTCGTAGGCATTATGCTATCCATTACGTAGCATCGTCTGGAATCAGCCAGACTCACATTCACCCAGACATGTCATGCCATTTGTGTGCTGATGCTCCTTCCAGAGGTTGTTTGGATCTCAGTAATGGGATGCAACAGATGAGGGATAATTTGTATGTACTTCAGCACACGCTGACCATGCTCTACAGGTTTGCTTTGTCTAGCACTTCATGGCCAAGCTTGTTTCTCCTCAGTGCTTTGAATTCATAATAATAGCATTAACAGTTGAGCAGGGCAGGTCTAGTCGGACAGAAATTTCCATGAGCTGACTTATGGCAAAGGAATCCTAAGACAATGCCACATTTGAAGCTATTGAGCTCTTTGGATCTTATTCTAAACTGTACTGAGGAGATGTATCCACCTTTGTTTTCAAAGTGAACATAGTTTAAGACCTGCTGTCTTGTCTTATTTTGATAAACCCATCCCTCACAAACTGCTAGCAATTAGTATGTGAACATGAGCTTTTAGTTCTTTCTCTGTTAATTCCTGTGAAAGTATTAGTCATCTTTCATGTCTCTGCAGATATCGGACCTACATGAGACCACGGTACAAAGTGGCCTACAAAATGGTAACAGAGATGGAGTGGAGGTGTTGCCAGGGATACAGTGGAAAGGACTGCAATGATGGTCCAGTTGGAGGAGCAGGAACCCAGATGTCTACAACCAGACCTCAGCCCAGACCAGGACAGGGAGGAGGGACAAACTATGGACATGGAGTTGGAGGTTATGGAGGAGGCAGCTCTGGATCTGGACAAAGTGGAGGACACAGCGGTGAGAGGATTCTCATTTACATTTATTTGAGAGGTTTGACCATAAAGCGAGAGAAAGACCCACATTTTTAAAAGAAAACTTCTTAGACTAGACTCAGTGCGCCTGAATCTCACCATGAGGACAAACTGCTGTCACTAATGTGAGCACAGTGGCTTTAAGGTCCAACACTTTAACATAATGGTTTTGGTTTTGATTGATGTGTGTTACAGAAGGATCAGTCCAGTTCTGATTCAGATCCTTTTTGTATTTGAGTCCAAGATGAAACTTTGCATTAGACAACAGCTGTAGATCCATTCAGTAAAATAAACTAGCTATCATCATGGAAAGAACAAACCAGTTGTTCATAAACAAACATTATACTGTCACATGTAACCTGTGCTGACCTCTAATCATGTCATGCCTTTGTATGAGTGTGTAAACTTTTGTGATTAGAGCTATGAAGTTTATGTATACCAGGGCGAGCTGAGAATGAGAAGATGAGGCAGATGGAGGAGAAGATCCAGAGTCTGACCAAGAACCTCCAAGACCTTCAGTCCACCCTGAACACCATGAATGAAAACTTCCAGCATGGGCTCAACAAACCAGGTTTTAGTGGAGGAGGGACCTCTTTTGGAGGAAGAAACCCTGCTGATGCAGCTCAGCCAGAGATCAAAGAGACAATTCACAGCATTCAGACCAAACTGGACCAGCTGGACAACCGAACTCAGGTGGGTCACTGTTTCCTAATTTTACCTACTACAGTACTGGGCAGCCCAGTACTGGTACATAATTTGGATTGAAGGACAGAGTACAGACTCAAATGATTCACTTATAGACACTTCACTTCAACTCAACAACGAAAAAGAGTTTCTCCAAAAGTCTAAAAAGCCTTTTTAACTGTCTTGCACTCTGAAGAAATCAGAACCAGTGGTAAATAGCCAAAGAGATGCTGAGCTGACACTAACAACTAATGACTGAAAAGATATCACAAACACATTACAGCTGGAGACAGCCAATATACTGCCTGATCAGTCAGTTATATGGTTTCTATGATCCACCATTTTCAAATAGATCATTAATGAAAAAAACATCTTAATATTAACCTTTGTTTTATTTGTTCTGGTGTGAAACTTAAGTAATGATCAAATCAGTCCGCTTAGCTTCATCAGTCAAACAGTTCTGCATTAACATTTTGTGTCTTTAAAATTAAAGACTTGAGGGGATGTAGATAATCTAAACACTTCCTGCAGCAAAAACCTGAGCATTGTTAAATTAATCCTAACATTTGATTGGATGGCTTCTTGCTCATGTAAGGATCAGGGGTCAGTCCAAAAACAGAGTTTGGATATACCCATTGCTAATTATAGGCACTCATTGGGCAAAAATTGTAGTGTTGTGAGAACAGTAGATCCAGTGATGATCCTTCATTCAACACCATGATGGAGCCCTACCCCCATCACATCAGGAGATCCAGTGTTTTATCCACACTTGGTCAAGAATTGACAAATCCACTGCATGTGTGGAAGCAGCAGTTGTTTTTGGTCTTTGGTCATTTGGTCTTAATTGTAATCGTAGTTCATGTCTCTTTCCATGTATCTCTTCATCAGGCTCATGACAAAACTCTGGTCAGCATCAACAATCATCTAGTAAATGGGAAAGGGAATGACCTGGATGGAGGTCTGACTGGAGGAGGACTGAGTGGAAACAGGCTGAACTCACTGAAGGAGGAGATTCTGAGGGAACTGGAGAGGAGGGTGTCACTGTCTTGCTCCTCCTGTCAGGTATCACATCTTGAGCTCCGTTAAAGAGCCAGTAATCCACAATAATGTGAAGGCTACCAATCGTGGAGTATAAATAAAATAACTTAAAATCAAACAAAGTAATCATAAGTGCACCTGTATAACACATATAATTCAGTAAAAATACATTTACTGTGGTGGTTTTTCAGGCAGGTGTGGAGGATCTTCGCAGACAGCAGCAGGAAGATCGAGAAAGGATTCGAGCTCTGGAAAAGCAGCTTAATGCAATGGATGTTCGGTATCGGCAGGGCCTGGATGGGCTGCGACGGGAAATAGTGCGTTCCCAAGGATGCTGTGACACCATCAATGACCTACAAAATCGCATGACTGACGCTGAGCGCAAGATCAGCTTGGCCTCAGAAAACTTTGATGTTCTGCAGAACCGCCTGGAGAAGGAGCTCAATGGAGGGGCTGGCGATGTCAAAAATGGCCAAGGTGGCTTCCAAGGACGTGGATTTGGTCGTGATGGTGGAATCAGGGGAGGTGAGAAGGATGTTGTGGTGATTGATGATATACTGGACAATAGACTGAAGGAAATAGAGGGCCGTATCAACAACACTATCCTGCAGACTGAGAAGAGCTGTTCATACCTGGAGAACGACCTAAAGGACTACTTCCACAGAGAACTGGGGGACCTCAAGACAGTGTTCCTGGACCGGTTTGATGACCAGGCTTTCAGGATTGCTGACGTGGAGCTAGACGTGGGGCTGGTAAAAGACACAGTGAATAACCACAGTAAAAGGCTGCTGAAGCTGGAAATCACCTCATCCCTACTGAGCCAGAGGCTGGAGGATTGTAACTGTCTGGGATCTGAAAAAGGAGGAGACAGGTCATCTCCTCCTGGTGACCAGAAAGATGGAGGAGTAAGGTGGGGAGCAGGAGGAGTTGGAGGAACTGGTACAGGAGCAGAAAGAGAAAATACAACAGAGAAATCACTGGAGTGGAGAGTAGTTGCCAACGAGGATCAGATTCGACACTTTAACACTCGACTCAAAGATTTGTCTGTGTCTGGAGACTCTCTGCATGACAAGGTGAGACAGATATTTTTGCAATTTTTTAAAATGATAATTTAATGATTTTTTAAGAAAATCAATTTAACAATGTGGGAAGGAACTACTTCAACAAATCTGACTTTAAAAACAGATTCATAGCAATGTAGGAATGAGGCTGTAGTGATAATAAAAACACTAGAACATGTAGCTGACACTGGTCCCCTGTCAAAATTAGTTTTAGAACCTGAACACACCTTCTCATTCAATGGTTTTTCTTTTTTTATTTATTTTTATTACTTTCTACATTGTAGATTCATGCTGAAGACATCAAACTGTGAAGGAACACATTTGGAATTATGTCGTAGGAGACAAAGTGTTAAAGCAACCAGAAAATATTTTATATTGCAGATTCTTCGAAGCAGCCACCTTTTGCTTTGATGACAGCTGTGCACACTCTTGGCGTCCTCTCAGTCAGCTTCATGAGGCAGTCACCTGGAGTGATTTTCCAACAGTCTTGAAGGAGTTCCCAGAGGTGCTGAGCACTTGTTGGCTGTTTTGCCTTCACTCTATGGTCCAACTCATCCCAAACCAGCTCAGCTGGGTTTAGGTCAGGTGATTGTGGAGGCCAGGTCATCTGACGCAGCACTCCATCACTCTCCTTCTTGGTCAAATAGCTTAAATGTGCCTTGAATTTTGAATAAATCACCAACAGTGTCACCAGCAAAGCACCCCCACACTATCACACCTCCTCCTCCATGCTTCACGGTGGGAACCACCCACTCACCTTTTCTATGTCTCACAAAGACATGGCAGGTGGAACCAAAAATCTCAAATTTGGACTCATCTGACCAAAGTACAGATTTCCACTGGTCTAATGTCCCTTCCTTGTGTTTCTTGATCCAAACTGTCAGAACTTGACGTTGAACCCAAAAGCAAGACTCCGCAGTCAAAAGTTTCAAAATAAAGTACACTGTTTATTAATGTCAGGAGAAAACAAAAGTCACTCTTTCGAGGAAAAAACGTACGAACTGTAAATAGCAAAAATTCTAGATAAACAGGATAACAAAAAATCACTCTTGCGAGGAAGAAACAAAATTTCAAGATTTAAACAAAGTAACAACCGAAACAGTAATCTAGGAACTAGGCGAGATACAAGGCTTGAGTAGAACGAGGCGCTGGCTGTTGACATACAAGACGTGGCGAACTGGCACAAGACAAGGGAAACGCGGACAATATATACACATTAGGATCAGGGAAACAGGTGGAAACAATCAGGGCGGGGAAGACAATCTCACAGGCGGGAAACACACGAGGAAGGGCAAGTTACCTGAAACGAGAGGGAAGTTAGTACTTATCAAAATAGGAAGCACAAGACCAAACCAACACTAGACAGCACAACCATAACTTGACTAGATCCTGACACCAAACAAGTCTCTTGTCCTTGTTCTTTCTCAGTTGTGGTTTCTTTGCAGCTATTCGACCATGAAGGCCTGATTCACGCAGTCTTCTCTGAACAGATGATGTTGAGATGTGTCTTCTACTTGAACTCTGTGAAGCATTTATGTGGGCTCTAATCTGAGGTGCTGTTAATTTCTGAGGCTGGTAACTCTGATGAACTTATCCTCTGCAGCAGAGGTAACTCTTGGTGTTCCGTTCCTGGGGCGGTCCTCATGAGAGACTTCATCATAGCATTTGATGGTTTTTGTGACTGCACTTGAGGAAACATTCAAAGTTCTTGAAATCATCCTGAAGGACCTTCATGGCTTAAAGTAATGATGGCCTGTCGTTTCTCTGCACTTAGTTAAGTGGTTCTTGCCATAATATGGATTATAAGAGTAGTCAAATAGGGCTGTTAACTGTGTACCAACCCTACTTCTGCACAACACAACTGATGGTCTAACACATTAAGATGGCAAGCAATTCCACAAATTAACTCTTGACAAGGCTCAGTTGTTAATGGAAAACCACTCCAGGTGACTGCCTCATGAAGCTGACTGAGAGAACGCCAAGAGTGTGCACAGCTGTCATCAAAGCAAAAGGCGTCTGCTTGGAAGAATCTGCAATATAAAACATTTTCTGGTTGCTTTAACACTTCCTAGATAATTCCAAATGTGTTCCTTCATAGTTTGATGTCTTCAGCATGAATCTACAATGTAGAAAGTAATGAAAATTAAGGAAAACCATTGAATGAGAAGGTGTGTCCAAACTTTTGACTGGTACTGTATATAATGGAAGATTGATGGGGCTATTGTCATGATTGTGTACATTTAGTTGATATAACATGTTTTTATGTTAATTCTATGTTGACACATAGACAGTATCAGTCCTGCTGGAGAGTAACTGCCTTTAATGGGATTACAGTCATGTGAAGTAAAAATGATTTTCAGTCCCTCAAAGAAACTTAGTTTAACTGATCTGATTAATCTAATAATCTGATCCAATTATCACATTACTTTTGCATATGCTCATGAAAGCAATAAATATAAAACAATGATGGCTGTTATCTTGAAAATCTTGACCAAGGTTGTGGATCTGAGCCATGATGTCCGAAAGATCAAGGCTTTGACCGGGGATCATGGTGAACATTTTAACCGAATTGTGACGGAGGTGGAACTGCTGGGGCAAGACTGTGAGTTATGTGGGAAGGTGGAAGATGAGCTGCAGAGGTTGAAGAATCAATCCCAGCATGCACTAGGGCGCATGCAGAGCCAAATCAACCAACTCCAGATCAGCCTGCTGCCAGACGATGTCAGGAGGTGCACCGGACAATGTAAGACAAGCCCGGACACACCCACAGGTGAGGTCAATTTCAGATCAGGTCGATCTGTCCATCTGTCTGTCTATCTGTTAGTCCATTTGTCCATCTGTCAACCTGCCTTTTTACCAAAAAGTTGAAAAGGCATGAGATGACAAGATAATAGCATTTGAGAAGGCTGCTGAAAACTATGGTTCTGGTAAAAGTCAAACTTCCTGGGTGATGGACTAGCTGGTACATATTTTTTTATCAGTACAAAATATTTTTATGAGCAGATAATTAAAGTTGTATGTAAACTAAATACCCATTAGGTGGTGGTGCTGGTAGCACGGGTAGTGGTAAAACCAGTGGAAGTGGACCAGTGTTGGATGCTGACAAGCCTTTGGATGGTCACAGTGTGATTGGTGGCTCCAACAACCAGCTGAAAACGCTGCAGGGTGAACTGTCAGAGGTCATCCTCACCTTCAGCTCCATCAATGACACCCTAAAAGGGCTCGAACACACGGTGCATAAACATGGCAGCGTCATCACAGACCTTGGTGAGCCCAGCTCATTCATACAAACTCTGTGCATTTATCACTGGAATTGTTTGGGTTAACATTCATGTCTGACCCTTGACAGGAAACACCAAGGATAAGATCATCTCTGAGCTTGACAAAATCCAGCAAGAGGTAACGGAGCACATTGAGGACAGCCGCGAACGTCTGGAAGGGATGGACCGGGACGTCAGGCGGTTTGAGAACACACTCTTGGTAGAAACAGGAGACTGTAAGAGATCTGGAGATGGACTGGAGAAGAGACTGTCAAAGATGGAGGGAGTCTGTGGGAGGCTGGACAGTGTCTCAGATTCCATCCTGAAGATCAAGGAAGGTACTGTTCATTTCAATGCTTACACAATCATTCCTGGAGCTGAATAACAGGTTCAGCAGGTGGATTGTCTGAAAAGCAAGGATCACCGTTTATGAAATCAACAAGAGCCAAATCTAAAAGTTTTAGCAGATTAGAGTATTTTGGTCAGGATCTAAATCTGCACAGCAGCTGCTGAAATGATCCACAGTCTGAACACAAATGGCTTCTATGTTATGAATTCATTCTACAAAGATCAACTGTAACTTCACCCTTTTGATGATCCATGTAAGATTTTCTGAATTGATATGTGTAGTTAAGAGTAGACCAGCTGTCAGCTGACTCTGCTGACTGTTTATGAATAAGTTCGCACATGATCATAAATGATATGTTTTGCTTTATCTTGTGTCTTATTTTGTGATCTGTTCTGTGTCTTGTTCAGGGCTTAACCGTCATGTATCGAATTTGTGGACGTGTGTTTCTGGTTTGAATGACTCACTCATTCATCATGGAGGAATCATGGACTTCATTCAGAAGAGCCAGGATGATGTCTATAGCCGGATGAAGAACTTGAACTCAAGCCTGAACCAGGTCCTTAAAGACCTGCAAAGTTTATCGGAGCACAACCTGACTGGTAAGCTGTACTTTATCTGTTCTTTTGAATTGCTCAGCCTGTGATGGTTCAATATGGGCTTAATTTACTTTTTCATTTTTTCTCAGCTGATTTGGCTCACTCTTTAAATGGAAATCAGTTTTACTGCCATTCATCCACATGTTCATGGTGTGAATTCTCATGTGTATTACTGCAGCCATCGTTGTAATGTTTAAAAAGTTTTATATTTCCAGTCATCTTTTATTAATAAGTTGTTTATCGGGAATTTTCCTGTTTTTGGGAAACTTATCACATCAGATTTATCTGAGAAATGCTGTTCCTCAGGTTACATGTTTGTAACGCAGGGTCACTACAGAGGGTGAAACAGCATGTAAATTATTTAACATGAAGCAGACAGAAAGTTTCAAATTTAAACAACCTCCATCACTGTTATATTCTACAATTCTACAGTGTCATTTGTCAGACACTTTTATCCAAAGAGACATATATGTCGAGTGAGTACAACACAAGCAAACATCAAAGTATGAAAAATAACAGCTGTGAAATGTTTGGAGTCAAACACAGGTGTCGACAGGTAGAGCATGATGTTGAGTATGATGTTGTTGTTTTTTTAAATAAGCAAATAAATGGAGTGAGCAGTGAGCAGGTATTTTGAAAACAATAGGGTTTACCTGTTTCCTGAAAGTTGTGAGGGACTGTGCAGATTGAAGGAGCTGGTTTAGATGTAGTTTTGTAAGTGAGCAGCGACTGGAGGCCAGTGGAGGGAGATGACGTGAGTTTTGTTAGGTTAGGTTGGTTGAAGACCTGATGAGTTACTGCATCCTAAATCATCTGCAGGGGTTTGGATGTGCACGTGGGGAGACCAGCAAATAGGGAGTTGTAGGAGTCGATGTGGGAAAAATTAGGGCCTGAATCAGGAGCTGCAGGCTTAGACAGGGCGGGTCTGATCTTCCTGATGTTGTACAGGACAAAGCAGCACAACCGACCAACTAAGGCCATGTGAGCCATGAAGCTGAGCTGGTCATCAATTGAAAAACCAAAGTTTTGGGCCAGCCTGGAATTAGAGGTGCGGATCTTAATTGGATACAGATCTGATGATGTATAGGGGGTTTTGCTAGGATGACGTGGAGCTAGTTTTAGATCTTAGATCGATTTTAGAAGGGTTGAGCTGGAGGTGGTGTTCTGTCTTCCTTTTGGAAATATCAGTAAGGCATGTGAGGTTAGTGCTGAGACGGTTTGATCATCGGGGGAAAAGAAAGGAAGAGTTGTGTGTTGTCAATGTAGCAGTGCTATGAGAAACCATGGGAGCCAATGATATTGCAGAGAGCGGTTAGACATTTGCCCCTCCATGATACTCTGAAGGATCTGTCAGAGAGGTACGACTCAAACCAGCGGAGACGGATCCTGAGAAGTCGAGTGTGGTGAGAGTAGAGAGGAGGATTTGGTGGTTAACAGTGTTGAAGGCTGATAGATGGAGCGGCAGTCGACCTGAGGACTGGCCAGCAGCTCTGGCAGAGCGGAGTGATCCTGCTACTGAGGGGAGCACACTCCCAGTAGAGTGGCCTTGTTTGAAGCCAGACTGGTGTGGGTCGTATACAGGTACATCTCCAAAAATTAGAATATCATGAAAAAGTTCAATATTTTTTGTCACTCATGAAACCCATATATTATATAGACTAATTACACATAAAGTGAAATATTTCAAGCCTTTATTTCTTGAAATTTTGATGAGTATGGCTTACAGATAATGAAAACCCAAAATTCAGTGTCTCAGAAAATTTGAATATTACATAAGATCATTAAAAAAAGGATATTTTAAACAGAAATGTCAGGCTTCTGAAAAGTATATTCATTCCTATGCACTCAATACTTGGTTGGGCCTCCTTTTGCATGAGTTACTGCATCAATGCGGCATGGCATGGAGGTGATCAGCCTGTGGCACTGCTCAGGTGTAATGGAAGCCCAGCTTGCTTTGATAGTGGCCTTCAGGTCATCTGCATTGTTGGGTCTGGTGTCTCTCATCTTCCTCTTGACAATACCCCATAGATTCTCTAGAGGGTTCAGGTCAGGGGAGTTTGCTGGCCAATCAAGCACAGTAACACCATGGTCATTGGACCAGCTTTTGGTACCTTTGGCAGTGGGGCAGGTGCCAAGTCCTACTGGAAAATGAAATCAGCATCTCCATAAAGCTTGTCAGCAGAAGGAAGCATGAAGTGCTCTAAAATTTCCTGGTAGATGGCTGCATTGACTGTGGACTTCAGAAAACACAGTGGACCAACACCAGCAGATGATATGGCAGCCCAAATCATCACTGACTGTGGAAACTTCACACTGGACTTCAAGCAATGTGGATTCTGTGCCTCTCCACTCTTCCTCCAGACACTCTTCCTCCAGACTCTGGGACCTAACCCTAATCCTAACCCCAAGTCAGCAGTCTTCCCCATGATTGTGTAGCCTACTGACCCAGACTGAGAGACCATTTAAAGGCTCAGGAAACCTTTGCAGGTGTTTTGAGTTAATTAGCTGATTGGGTTGTGACATGATAGTCCTCAGTGCTGCATTTGACACCATCGATCACAATATCCTACTACAGGGACTAGAACATGTCATTGGCATTAAAGGAACAGCACTAAGCTGGTTTAAATCTTATCTATCCGACAGATTCCAGTTTGTCCATGTTAACAACGACTCGTCCGTGCACACAAAGGTCAATCATGTAGTTCCACAGGGTTCTGTGCTTGGACCATTGTTGTTCTCCCTATACATGCTTCCCCTAGGCAGTATTATTAGGAAGCACAACATAAATTTCCACTGCAACGTGGACGATACATAGCTATATTTATCTATGAAACCGGAAGAAACAGATCAATTAGTCAGACTTCAGACATGTCTGACAGACATTAAGGCCTGGATGACTTATAATTTTCTGCTTCTAAATACAGACAAAACTGAGGTGATTTTGTTTGGGCCTAAACACCTCAGAGAGAGGTTATCTGACCTCGCAGTCACTTTTGATGGTGTTACCCTGGCCTCCAGTTCTACCGTGAGGAACCTGGGAGTCATATTTGACCAGGATATGTCCTATCAGTCCCATATTAGGCAGGTCACTAGGACTGCCTTCTTTCACTTGCGCAACATAGCTAAGATTAGGAGTATCCTGCCCAAAAGTGATGCCGAAAAGCTAGTCCACGCATTTGTTACCTCAAGGCTGGGCTATTGTAATTCCTTGATGTCGGGTTGTCCGACTAGCTCACTGCGAGGCCTCCAGCTCATCCAAAATGCTGCTGCGAGGGTTCTGATGGGAATTAGCAAGAGAGATCATATTTCTCCAGTTTTAGCTTCTCTTCATTGGCTCCCTGTAAAGTCCAGAATAGATTTTAAAGTCCTTCTCCTTACCTACAAGGCCCTTAATGGCCAAGCTCCATTGTACTTCAATGCGATGCTAAGTCCCTATCACCCCAACAGATCACTTCGCTCCCAGAGTGCAGGTTTGCTTGTGGTTCCCAGAATCTCCAAAAGTAGAATGGGAGGCCGAGCCTTTAGCTCTCAGGCTCCTCTCCTGTGGAACCAGCTGCCAGTCTGGGTCCGAGAGGCAGACACCCTCTCTACTTTTAAAGTAAAGCTTAAAACCTTCTTGTTTGACAAAGCTTACAGTTAGTTCTAGGTACCATGCCAACTACACCCATAGTCTAAACTACCCCTCCATGCCATCCCTTAGTTATACTGCTATAGGCCGAGGCTGCTGGGGGACATCCCATGATCGTCTCCACACTCCTCCTCTTCCCTCTCTCTCCTTAAACTCCATTAACTCTGTGTCCTCTCTCCCCTAGTGCTGTGCTTGTTTCTCTCTGGTCTCTCTCTCTGTACCTCTCTACAGATACCTGTGGCTCCAGAGCTGAACATCTGATCTGTGGCTCCACCGACCTGCCCCGTGTCCTCTACTGCCATTTATTGTCATTTGCTGTCATTATTCTATATTGTACTCACAATATTCAAATTTTCTGAGACACTGAATTTTGGGTTTTCATTATCTGTAAGCCATACTCATCAAAATTTCAAGAAATAAAGGCTTGCAATATTTCACTCTATGTGTAATGAGTCTATATAATATGACAAAAAATATTGAACTTTTTTATGATATTCTAATTTTTGGAGATGTACCTGTATATTGTGTCCTGGGAGCTCTTCAGAGACCTGGTTGGACTCCAGTATTTTTGATAAGAAGGGGAGGAGTGAGACTGGTCTGTAGGTTTCAACCTGAGAAGGGTTGAGCGTGGGCTTTAAGAAGAGTGCCCAGAGCTTGTTTGATTGTGTTGGGAAACACACATGTAGAGAGAGAGGAGTTGTGTGTGATTGTGGGGTTCAGAGCTGGAGAGATGGCCTGAAGGAGGTTGGATGGGATTGGGTCCAAGCGACAGGTGTTTGGACGAGAGACCAGCAGAAGCTTGGACACTGCTTCCTCAGTCAGAGAGGAAGATGAGCTGAGTGTAGCTCTGTTAGCAGAGGGTGGCAGACGGTGCCAGTCTGGCATAGGGACCTGGGTGCTGATGGCAGATACCTTTCCACTGAAGAACCACGTAAATGTGTCCAGAGTGAGCAGAGAGGGGGTCAGAAGTGGAGGTGGAGAAGGAGGCACATTGATGAGTGAATTAAAGGCAGGGAACAGCTTTTGAGTGTCTGTTGTGCTGCAGATCTTGTTATATCCCTGTACGCACATTTTACTGTTTTCAATAAACAGGTTTTATTTGCGGGAAAATCTGTTTTCACACAAATAAAACCTGTATGTTCACTGTTTATGTTATTCATGTCATTACACAGGCCTGCCTGGACCCCCAGGACCCCCAGGCTTCGATGGTTTGCCTGGTCCCAGAGGGCCTGTTGGTCCTCCAGGACGACAAGGTGAAAGTGGAGTACGAGGTCTTCCTGGTACGACAGATATTTTATAAAATCATGAATCCTGATATGGTAGGGGAATTCCACAGTGAGGACAGAGCTGATGAGTAATTCAATGTATTAAATGCATTATGAATAATATTTCTACCATTTCTCATAGTTGCAAATAATGTTTGACAGATTTTCTTTGCTATGTATACAAGATTTTTGATATTTTTGACATTTGTTATTTTAATGTCAAGCACATACTGGACAGGGTAACAAAACATTTCAGGAGATGTTACAGAAATGTGTTGAGGAGGTGACAAACAAAAATTTGACCAGAGAACAGAGTATATAAAGATCCTCTATGGAGGTAATACCAATGTAACATAACAACATCATCCATTCTGTATATAAATGTTAATTTGTGCAGAGATGAATACTACCTGCTAAACATTAAATTTTCTATTGTACTGATACTTTTCCCAAACAGGCTGTTGGCATCTCATTGACATTTTAACTTTTCTGTCTTTTCTAATTGACATTCTGGTTTCTTACAGGTCCCAAAGGTGAAGCAGGTACTTGTCATTAATTATTTTCTTTAAGAGAAAAGTTTCACAGTAGTAAATCAGCTAAAACAGTCAGAATCACCTGATCAGTGTGTTTTGAATGCAGTCTTAATGTAAACTCTGTATTCACTCTGACAGAAGCCAGTTCATACTGGTCTTTACTAAACTTTGACATGGCAACATCTGGAACAGCAATCAGATAATGTTACAGGAATTCGTTAAAATACCTAGTTTAATTTTTGTCATTCTGCAGTATATTTGAAAATATTACAGTGAACTGGAGCCATAGATGTTTTAATGAGCCAGTATGTGTTCACCATATCACAATTTGAATGATGACAAAAATATTTACTGACTGACTTTTTCCTAAGTGGTCATGCAGTTTCCTCCACTGCTCAATAATGTTGGTCAAAAGTTGATTTACAACTTAGGCCTACAACAACAAAGATGGTGACAGCTGTAACCATGGTGACAGTACATAAAAACCATGGCGACAGCTTTAACCATTGTAACAGAACATGACTGCACAAAACAGAGATGCTCAGAGATGCTCGGATTACAAAAGAACAACTATTAACTTTCTATTGACAAAAACTTAATTATGAGCAGGACACCACTTCCAGAGTCACAGCAGTCTGCTGAGATACAAACACAGCAATCAGTAAAAATACCAGAGCTCAACTACCAACCATTACATGTTGTACACTTGAATGTGTGTTTGTGTGTTCAGGTCTGCCTGGAGTTGATGCTCATGTACCCAGACTGTCGTTCTCTGCGGCGCTCACTGTTCCCATGGAGAGAGCTGGAACCATTGTCTTTGACACCATCTTTGTCAATGAGGGAGACTTCTACAACCCAAGAACAGGTTAACATGACAGGCAGCCCTTTGTCAGCAGGTTGTGCACTAATCTCAGGGCTGGTGTTTGATCCCTGGTAGAAAAGTGTTCTTTAGCAAGACTGAAATGGGAAGTGGTCTTGTTGCCATCTGTGTCTGACTGGGGCAATGAGAAACAGGAAAAATGTTTTGTGTTGATGCAGCCACATGCAGTCACTTGGTCATGATGAATCTCTAACATGATGGAGAGCAGAAAAGGACAATTTACTTCCGAAAGTGTTTTTGTGTTGTTAATATCAGAATTTGTTTAGCTTTGATATATGAGAGGATTTTATAAAGGAAGCGAACCGCACTTACAGTGTGACAATTTAATCAAGAGCTAGTGTTTGTATCAGAAAACTAAATCTGCAACTGGTTTGTTGTCTGTTCAGTAAAGCTGTGATAACGATATGAGAAGGAATCACCTTTAACTGATCAATGATTTACATGCACGGTGTACATGACAGCGATGTGTAGTTCAATGTTTCAGTCACTGAAATGTTTCCAGCTGTTGATCTTACCTTTAACGTGCACACTGAATCTGTCATTTTCAGGTATTTTTACTGCCCCTGTAGATGGACGTTACTTCTTCAGTGCCATCCTGACGGGCCATAAGAACGAGAAGATCGAGGCAGTTCTTTCTAAGTCAAACTACGGGATGGCTCGGGTGGACTCTGGAGGTTACCAGCCTGAAGGCTTAGAGAACAACCCTGTGGCTGAAGCTAAAACCACTCCAGGATCTCTTGCTGTCTTCAACATCATCCTGCCCCTGCAGACTCGGGACACGGTCTGCATTGACTTGGTTATGGGCAAACTGGCCCACTCAGTGGAACCACTGACTATCTTTAATGGCATGCTGCTGTATGAAGACATGTGATGTGTTCATAGTGGTGTCTGAAAATCAACAACGGTAGAAAAGCTAAACAACACTGTTTAAGATTCACGACAATCCCTGAAGAGGCTGCACCATGAAGTATACCACTTCCAGATAAAGGAGTGATCCTATACTGATGACAGAAGTCCCGAACTGATTTTTGTGTCTGTTAAAAATCACATTGCTTTTATGTTGTTGTTTTTATAAAGAGGGTTCATGTGACACATGGACAACAGCAGAGGTCAGTTTATTTGTCGCGCAACCGCTTTAATCCAGTCAACTGATCTGAAGAGGTCAAATGATCTGGTATTAGAGTGCCACTGTGAGGATGGATGTTCCTATAAACCAGGATCAGATCATGGTTGGGACACTGCCGAGTTCATTACAGCCACAGCATGAACAAACAAAAATCTGATTTACTGCCTGTTAGTGATCAAGTGATCAGTCTATAGTTTGTCCTGAGTTGGTGCTCCTGGAAACTCCATGAATTGATTAAGACTCTACGGAGTTCATCTTCTAAGGAGCAGGAATCAGGACATATACTCATCATCAGAACAGTGGATGAAGAGATGTCTGACTGCTGTTAACTGCCTCACCTTTGGATGTTTACACATCTGTTCATTAATCATCCTATTGGTATAAATTGAGACTTGTCTGTATGGGCTGCAGTGCTGGACAGATGGATGTGTATCATCATACTCAAGCTACCCCTGGTAGGTTAGATGTTTTTATGGCAACGTGCAACAGTGTGACTTTAAACGCGATGGAAAACCAAGAAAGCTTTTTGTTGTGAAGCTTCATGAATGCAAAATGTGTAGTAACATCTGTTGGATATTATGAGTGAGATGAGTTCACATATTGAATGTATTATTTTAAGCTGCACCTTGTCATGTGTAATTGGTGTTTTTATGTCCATGTAAGTATTTAGACCATCATATATTTTCACCGTAATGGTCAAGTGCAAATAGACCAGGCTGGAAATATGCAACCCATTTTTACTGTCGACAAATCCCATTCAAAGTGCAGTTGTAGAAAAAATATTGAAATTGTTAAAGTGTGAATACCAAACTGTAAATGTATAACACAACATTTAAGAACATACATTTTAAATGTCGATTAAATGAAAATTGTGAATCCTGTCTAGAAAAAGTATTTAATGTGTCAAGAGTAAAAATCAGTTAAGAAGCAGCATCGCGCAGATTAATGGGCTATATGAGTTTTGGATAGACAATGTTAACATGGGATTTATTGACAATGCTTAAAATATTCTGTATCATAGGACTTGGTTTTGTAAGCATGCAGCTGAAAACAAATAACACAGGTTCGTCTGAAGAATCTGTTTTGGGAATGAAAGAGTTACTGAAGATGATATGAGGTTGTGGGATGGCTTCATGTTAATATGTTTCATTTGACTCTTCACTGTCCACAGATTAACTGATGTATTAAAGGTTTTAGGTATTTATAACAGTTAAAGCAATATAATTGAAACAAACAGTGAAACAAATGTGAACGGTGTCAAATCTATTGTCATACAAGCTTTAGTTCCAGATATCATGTAAACCTTTGTGCTTTTGTATTGATAAATAGGTGTTACTGCCATTAAAATGAACAGGTTGTTTAACCCTCTGTGTTATTATTAGAACATAATTCTTTTTAATTCTGTTATGTTGAATTTTAGTTGCTGGTGTGTCAAGATCAAAAGCAGTTCAGTATTGTAATTTGCCTCACATGCCTTCATATACTTCAGAACAATTCCATTCAGTGGTCCTCCTAGAGGTTAAGGGATGATTACTACCTAAGTCACCCCCTAACGTTTTGTTTTTTTGTTTGTATCTTTGTGCGGATTAGGCGAAGGGTTGCAGGCCCGTCCCCTCCATTGAGGGACAGGAAAGACACGGTCCTTCCCCGTGGCACCCATCCTCCCCCTGTACCAAGAAGACCTGTTAAGGTCTTGGGGTCATTGGTTAGTCGGGTCCTGGCGGGAGTGACCCCCTTCTCCCGTAGGACAATGTGTGCTACTCTCCACTCTCCATTGTCCTTGGCGGCCGCCATCAGTGCAATGGAGATGTTAGATACATAAAGATACATTATGTTTTATCCTCACGAAAGTTAGAGAGGAAGTGGCGATCCACTAATATAGAAGAATTTCACCTTTCCTGGAAAGATAGTATTATAACATACAAATCAACCCTGCGTAAGGCAAGAACTGCCTATTATTCCAAATTAATAGAGGAAAATAAGAATAACCCCAGGTTTCTGTTCAGCACTGTAGCCAGGCTGACAGAGTCACAGCTCTGTTGAGCCAACTATTCCCTCAGCAGCAATGACTTTATGAATTTCTTTACTAGTAAAATCATAGATATTAGAGAAAGAATTCATTACGCACTCTCTTCAACTGTTAGAGATCCATGTGTGTCATCTGCAGCAGCCCCTGAAATGTCTGCAGGCCCTAATTTATCTCTGGACCACTTCTCTCCTATAGATCTCACTGAACTGTCCTCAACAATCATTAGATCCAAACCCTCAACCTGTCTTTTGGACCCCATCCCAACTCGTCTTCTCAAAGATGTTTTGCCCCTGATTGGCACTTTTATATTAGACCAGATCAATCTGTCATTACTAACAGGTTATGTTCCACAGGCTTTTAAGGTTGCTGTCATCAAACCTCTACTCAAAAAGCCTTCTCTTGACCCTGGTGTTTTAGCACACTACAGACCAATATCCAACCTCCCCTTTATTTCTAAAATCCTTGAAAAGGTAGTGGCTGATCAGTTATGTGATCACCTGCAGAGGAGCAGTTTATTTGAAGCATTTCAGTCAGGATTTAGAATAAATCACAGCACAGAAACAGCATTGGTTAAGGTTAGCAACAACCTCCTAATAGCTTCTGACAATGGCCTCGTCTCTTTACTTGTCCTGCTAGACCTCAGTGCTGCATTTGACACCATTGATCACAATATCCTACTACAGAGACTAGAACATGTCATTGGCATTAAAGGAACAGCACTAAGTGTCAGGACTGGGCTATGGGGTGAGCTGGACCCAGACGCAGGCAGGCACAGAGATGCACAAAGATCCTTCAATCAGTTTATTAAAGGGCTTAGGCTTACGGATGGTCAAGGCAGGCAGGGTCAATAATCCAGGGAATCAGTCCAAAACAAGGCGTGGAAGTATAACTCCAAAAAAGCCAAAAAACAAACTAGAAAACTAGGATCTCTATGAGTAGGCTCGTGGAATCATGGAAACAAACATGGCAGAACATGGGGTCTAACTAAACACAACTACAACTAATGCAAAGACAGAGAACAAAGGCAATGGCAAAACTTAAATAGGCAGGGGGGGGCAGCAAAACGAGAGACAGGTGAAATCAATGGGCTAATCAGAGGTAAGGAAACAAGTAGACACACAAGGGAAACATTTTTCAAAATAAAACAGGAAACAAACAAATTCAGCTTAAAACAAGAAACTCAACCCAAAACCATGACACTAAGCTGGTTTAAATCTTATCTATCCGACAGATTCCAGTTTGTCCATGTTAACAACGACTCATCCGTGCACACAATGGTTAATCATGTAGTTCCACAGGGTTCTGTGCTTGGACCATTGTTGTTCTC
>WARS01000071.1:0-95000 GCA_008933995.1 Datnioides undecimradiatus
AGCTCTCAGCAGCAATGAATTTATGAATTTCTTTACTAGTAAAATCATAGATATTAGAGAAAGAATTCATTACGCACTCTCTTCAACTGTTAGAGATCTATGTGTGTCATCTGCAGCAGCCCCTGAAATGTCTGCAGGCCCTAATTTATCTCTGGACCACTTCTCTCCTATAGATCTCACTGAACTGTCCTCAACAATCATTAGATCCAAACCCTCAACCTGTCTTTTGGACCCCATCCCAACTTGTCTTATCAAAGATGTTTTGCCCCTGATTGGCACTTTTATATTAGACCAGATCAATCTGTCATTACTAACAGGTTATGTTCCACAGGCTTTTAAGGTTGCTGTCATCAAACCTCTACTCAAAAAGCCTTCTCTCGACCCTGGTGTTTTAGCGCACTACAGACCAATATCCAACCTCCCCTTTATTTCTAAAATCCTTGAAAAGGCCGTGGCTGATCAGTTACGTGATCACCTACAGAGGAGCAGTTTATTTGAAGCATTTCAGTCAGGATTTAGAATAAATCACAGCACAGAAACAGCATTGGTTAAGGTTAGCAACGACCTCCTAATAGCTTCTGACAATGGCCTCGTCTCTTTACTTGTCCTGCTGGACCTCAGTGCTGCATTTGACACCATCGATCACAGTATCCTACTACAGAGACTAGAACATGTCATTGGCATTAAAGGAACAGCACTAAGCTGGTTTAAATCTTATCTATCTGACAGATTCCAGTTTGTCCATGTTAACAACGACTCGTCCGTGCACACAATGGTTAATCATGGAGTTCCACAGGGTTCTGTGCTTGGACCATTGTTGTTCTCCCTATACATGCTCCCCCTAGGCAATATTATTAGGAAGCACAACATAAATTTCCACTGCTACGTGGACGATACACAGCTATATTTATCTATGAAACCAGAAGAAACAGATCAATTAGTCAGACTTCAGACATGTCTGACAGACATTAAGGCATGGATGACTTATAATTTTCTGCTTCTAAATACAGACAAAACTGAGGTGATTTTGTTTGGGCCTAAACACCTCAGAGACAGGTTATCTGACCTCGCAGTCGCTTTGGATGGTGTTACCCTGGCCTCCAGTTCTACCGTGAGGAACCTGGGAGTCATATTTGACCAGGATATGTCCTATCAGCCCCATATTAGGCAGGTTACTAGGACTGCCTTTTTTCACTTGTGCAACATAGCTAAGATTAGGAGTATCCTGTCCAAAAATGATGCCGAAAAGCTAGTCCACGCATTTGTTACCTCAAGGCTGGACTATTGTAATTCCTTGTTGTCAGGTTGTCCGACTAGCTCACTGCGAGGCCTCCAGCTCATCCAAAACGCTGCTGCGAGGGTTCTGGTGGGAATTAGCAAGAGAGATCATATTTCTCCAGTTTTAGCTTCTCTTCATTGGCTCCCTGTAAAGTCCAGAATAGATTTTAAAGTCCTTCTTCTTACCTACAAGGCCCTTAATGGCCAAGCTCCATTGCACCTCAATGAGATGCTAAGTCCCTATCAACCCAACAGATCACTTCGCTCCCAGAGTGCAGGTTTGCTTGTGGTTCCCAGAATCTCCAAAAGTAGAATGGGAGGCCGAGCCTTTAGCTATCAGGCTCCTCTCTTGTGGAACCAGCTGCCAGTCTGGGTCCGAGAGGCAGACACCCTCTCTACTTTTAAAGTAAAACTTAAAACCTTCTTGTTCGACAAAGCCTACAGCTAGCTCTAGTTACCATCTGAACTACACCATCCATGCCATCCCCTAGTTATGCTGCTATAGGCCGAGGCTGCTGGGGGACATCCATTGATCATCTCCACAATCCTCCTCTCCTCCTCTCCTCCTCTCAAACTCATTTTAACCATCACAGATTAACCATTAACTCTGTGTCCTCTCTCCCCTAGTGCTGTGCTTGTTTCTCTCTGGTCTCTCTCTCTGTACCTCTCTACAGATACCTGTGGCTCCAGAGCTGAACATCTGATCTGTGGCTCCACCGACCTGCCCCGTGTCCTCTGCTGCCATTTGCTGTCATTATTCTATATTGTACTTCTCTCTCTCTCTCTCTCTTTCCCCCCAGCCGGTCAAGGCAGATGGCCGTCCACCTAGAGCCTGGATCTGCCCAAGGTTTCCGCCTATTAAAAGGAAGTTTTTCCTTGCCACTGTTGCCAAGTGCTTGCTCATGGTGGAACTGTTGGGTGTAATTAATAGTAATGAGTGTGGTCTAGACCCGCTCTGTTGGAAAAGAAGTTTGAAATGTAGGACAACAAGATTCAATAAATCTTTCTTCCCTTCTGCTATCAGACTCCTAAACAGTTGACAGGAGTCACAACCATGGACCACCTCGTCACTGTACACTTTGTAAACTTCAGATAAACTGCTCCTCTGCAGGTGATCACAGAACTGATCAGCCACGGCCTTTTCAAGGATTTTAGAAATAAAGGGGAGGTTGGATATCGGTCGTTCAGACGTTGGCCTGAGGAAGGAAATCTCACACATGCTGGTGCCTCAGTGAAGACACAGTGAAGTAATCGAGTAAAATTTCTGTTATTTCATTCAGTGTTTCTTCACACTTCCTGCCTGTTGTGCTCACAGAGAGACAGGCAGAGAGAGAGAGAGAGACAGGCAGAGAGAGAGAGAGAGACAGGCAGAGAGAGAGAGAGAGACAGGCAGAGAGAGAGAGAGAGACAGGCAGAGAGAGAGAGAGAGACAGGCAGAGAGAGAGAGAGAGACAGGCAGAGAGAGAGAGAGAGACAGGCAGAGAGAGAGAGAGAGACAGGCAGAGAGAGAGAGAGAGACAGGCAGAGAGAGAGAGAGAGACAGGCAGAGAGAGAGAGAGAGACAGGCAGAGAGAGAGAGAGAGACAGGCAGAGAGAGAGAGAGAGACAGGCAGAGAGAGAGAGAGAGACAGGCAGAGAGAGAGAGAGAGACAGGCAGAGAGAGAGAGAGAGACAGGCAGAGAGAGAGAGAGAGACAGGCAGAGAGAGAGAGAGAGACAGGCAGAGAGAGAGAGAGAGACAGGCAGAGAGAGAGAGAGAGACAGGCAGAGAGAGAGAGAGAGACAGGCAGAGAGAGAGAGAGAGACAGGCAGAGAGAGAGAGAGAGACAGGCAGAGAGAGAGAGAGAGACAGGCAGATAGAGAGAGAGAGACAGGCAGAGAGAGAGAGAGAGAGACAGGCAGAGAGAGAGAGACGGGCGAAGAGAGAGAGAGACAGGCAGCGAGAGAGTGAGACAGGCAGAGAGAGACAGGCAGAGAGAGAGAGACGGGCAGAGAGAGAGAGAGAGAGACAGGCAGAGAGAGAGACGGGCAGAGAGAGAGAGAGACAGGCAGAGAGAGACGGGCAGAGAGAGAGACAGGCAGAGAGAAACAGGCAGCGAGAGAGTGAGACAGACAGAGAGACAGGCAGAGAGAGAGAGACAGGCAGAGAGAGAGAGACGGAGAGGGAGAGAGAGACAGGCAGAGAGAGAGAGACAGGCAGAGAGAGACAGGCAGAGAGGCAGAGAGAGAGAGACATGCAGAGAGAGAGAGTGACAAGCAAAGAGAGAGAGACCGCGAGAGAGAGACATGCAGAGAGAGAGTGAGACAGGCAGAGAGAGACAGGCAGAGAAAGAGAGAGAGAGACAGGCAGAGAGAGAGAGAGACGGGCAGAGAGAGAGAGAGACGGGCAGAGAGAGAGAAAGAGACGGGCGCTCAATTATCTGCTGTTTAATTATTAACTAACAAGGATTAAAGATAGAGAGAAGTGAGAGAGAGAGAGAGAGGTTAACTTGTATTTCAGTTTTGGTTTGGTTGGTCACACTGCAGCTCTGACACAGACTCAGACTCTCTGCAGACTGCTCAGGTGACCCAGGCTGTGCTCAGGTGACCCAGGCTGTGCTCAGGTGACCCAGGCTGTGCTCCGGTGTTGGAGGTAATTGGATGATGTCGCTGCTGCCCTCGCTGCTGTCTGCTCTGAGGTCTGTGGATCCTGGGACTGTGGATCAGGAGTACAATGTGAGTGTCTGCTCTCTGCTCGTCTGCGTGGGGTAACCTGCCTTGACTCTTCTGTTTCTGCAAAGTGACGGCATTTTCACACCAGGTGTCTGACGTCAGCTGACTGGTGAAAATGAGTTCAGTTCAGGGTTAGAGCTGATCCAGCAGATTGATACGTGTCAGTGTTAACAAAAGGATCAATGACAGGCAGACTTTGAGGAGCTAACAGGGGAAAAGTTTAGAGTGGCCTGTAAGTCAGAGCTGAGGGTGAAGTTTCTGTGTGCGACACACAAACGTCTGTATGTTACAGACATTTCATTGCTTCCATCTCTGTGTTTGTCGGCCCATCGCCTGCTGATCAGTAACTCCTGACTGGCTTTTGCTTTCCTGGAAACACCTGCGTGTGGTTGGGTCTCAACGCTCTCTATTCAAATGAGCTGCAGCCGATGATCTGATGAGCAGGCTGAGCTGTGTGACGATGGGCTGCTCTGTGCAAAACATGCAAATCCAAGCACCAAGTTCGTATTCAGACCGTGGTCACATGGCTCTGTCTGTGCTTTCATGGTTTATAGTTCAAGGACTATGGTTTGACTCTTTCACTGTGCCTGTTACTGTGCAGAGTGAGATCAGTGACAATGCATCATGTACACGTCTCTGAACCTTCCCGTGTGTCCCAGGGATCTATTCAGGACATAAGTAAACAATACAGTGTGTGTGTGTGTGTGTGTGTGTGTGTGTGTGTGTGAGTGTGGAGGCATTAATTAAAACACCAGATTTGTCTCCTTTTAAAAATTGTTGGAGGATAACAAAATATTTCACATCAGCTCACAGCTCTGCAGCTCTGCAGCTCTCAGGAAGTTTATCTGTGAGTGAAAGCAACTGGTATTCAGTCTCTGTCAAGAGTCATGTGACAATGGACCGTCCACTCAGAGTCCTCCAGCTCCTTCACCAGAGCATCTCCTCCATTATTGAAGCTTTCAGGTGAGGTGCACTTGAAACATCAGAACCATTGCTATGGATACAGAGGATCGATCCATTGTTGAGGTGCTTGGTTACACCTGTGGATACACCTGTGGTCATGTCATCTGGGACTGTAAACACTGTTGTGATGTAACACTGTTTGGGGACCACTGGTCTGGATGGAGGAAAGGAAATATGTTTGCTTCTTATTTGAGTGAAGTGAGCCTTTAGTGAGCTGAACTGTTATGTGTTCAGGTCTACAGCAGGTTTTCAGTTTGCTTCCACAGTTTTCATATCCTGTTTCCTACAAACTGTTGTGTTTCAATACATGGACACTTCAATAACACAACAGGAACTTTGTCTTTCCCCAAAAGACACCCTTTGTCTTTTTATCAGGACATGTATGAGCATATTAACCAGCTTAAATGGGACATGACACACGCACACGCACACACACACACACACACACACACACACACACATTGTCCCTGTGCATGTGTTTTTAGTGGGAGTCTGCAATTTGTCAGTTCTCTCCTGCGTGGCAGCAGGTGTTCGTTAGTAATCTGCTTCCTCATTCTCTCTGGTGACGCTCTGTCTCTGCCTGTTTTATTATTAATCCACTGGAGCTGCTTCCTTGTTGTGTTGTTCCTGAGATGACTCACATGGTGAAAGTGACCTGAGACACACCTGAGATGCTTCAAACTGATCTCAGCTTGCTCAAGTTTGAATCTTTATTTCCTCCTCATGTTGAACCTGAATGCATCGCAGACTAAACATCTGAACTCATCACAGGTTAAAACATCCTGGTCCTGCTGATGCATTCAGGTACACTCCAACATCTGAACCCCTGCTTCACATAAACATGATGTTGATGAATTAAGTCGTCAAATCAAACAAATAATTAAAAAACTTGTTTCTTATTAAAATACATCATGTGACTTCAGCAAACACAGAAATGATTCATTTCAGAGGGTCCTTGAATGCACTACAGTGAGCTGATATTTTAACTTTAACCAAAAATAAACAGAGAGAGAAAAGATGATTTGCTCATGAGAACTGTTGCTCTCTGGTTTTTCAAACAACAACTCACGTGACTGACCAGCAGCTTCTGTCTCTGCAGAAACAGGAAGTGTGTGTGTGTGTGTGTCTCAGAGAGGACACAGTGTGAACAGGCAAATGAGGATGTGGGTTCTGACACCTCTGAAGCTCTTCTCAGCTTCACACCAGCACTTTTCTGGACCGAGATATTTACCCATAATGCAATGCTGTTTTGTAGAATATTTCATGATAGACCTGTGTGTGTGTGTGTGTGTGTGTGTGTGTGTGTGTGTGTGTGTGTGTGTGTGTGTGCGTGGCAGGTGGTGCGTTCACAGACCTTGCTGCTTAAGAAGAGCCTGGGTTTGACAACCGAGGCTGGAGCTCTGAAGGAAAACATCAAGAAGAACAGATACAAAGACATCCTGCCCTGTAGGAACACATGTCCTGCCTGAGTTCTCGTTTCCTTCTTTCATTTCCTACTTCCCTCCTTTGCCTTTGTGTCCTTCCATCCTCTCTTCCTCTCTCAGCTCTCCTGAGGTGATGAAGGGATGAGAGGATGAACAGATGAAGGGATGAACTGATGAGGGGATGAACAGATGAAGGGTTGAACTGATGAGGGGATGAACAGATGAAGGGATGAACAGATAAAGGGATGAAGGGATGAACAGATGAGGTGATGAAGGGATGAAGTGATGAAGGGATGAACAGATGAGGTTCCTGCCTTTCGCCTCCTCCGGTCTCTAACATCATGCCCCAAACAGAGGTGTCAAACATACGGCTCGTGGGCCACTTGCGGACACACACAGTCACGTGAAATGGCACTTTGTAGCTGTTCCGCTCTGAGACGCTGAACGTGCGACTGTGCTGTGGTGACGGTGACTGTCCTGCAACCCTCAGGCAGTGGTTTCACTGGTCCCCCCAAACCAGACTGGGCTGGATCTGGCTCGTGAACTAAAACGAGTCTGGTTACACACACACACACACACACACACACACACAGCCTCATCAGTGTTTCCTTTCACATCGACTGTGTTACAGTTTTTGCCCATTGATTGAACACTTTCTGCAAAACTTGGCTCATTGTGTCAATACTCTACACACAAGCAAATAAGACAACACTGGGAAATAAATCATCCACAACTACGTCAAATTGAAACTCTGCTATCAAAACCTAACAATCCTTTGTCAAAATGTCACTCTGATGACAAAATGATATCCACTTGCATCATATGAATACACTTTCAGATCAGCAGCAACACACTAGTCTACTTTATATAAAACACTGCAGTCTTTCGTTTTCACTGTTTTTATTCAGTTCCACAGAAGGCACGTTTTCACAACAACCAAAAAATGAAATACTCAATTCAAAATCATTACATTACAGTCGTGTATTTTACAGTACAGTAAATTCAGTTAAAGCAAAAATAAAAAAAATGAAACAAACGATACACTACTGTAAACACAGTGTGACAGAGCGGCGCTGTCACTGACTACGGGCGGCGCAGAGCGCGTATCTCCCGGCAGCGGCGCGGCCTATCGGCAGCGCGCACACACGCACACACACATCCGTTCATTGCTCAGCTCCCTTCCGTATTCCCTACACACTCCGAAATCATTTACATCTCCCCTCCAGAATAGCTTAGGTAACGCGACCACAGAATACACCTCATTGCAATACTTTGTTTAGGAATCAACCACTGCATTCACTCACCACACGGAGAACGCTGCTGGCACCATGCCAATCACTCATCCGGCATCAAACTGGCAAAAACAGAGCTTGAGTGTTTCCGGCTATATGTAGGGCATTCTGGCGCGTTTGTGGTCAGGTGACCAACCTTATTGTATTTTATTTTTATATTAGTTTGGCTTCTAGCCAATATGGGATTGTTTCTGATGTGGAGAAATGGAGATGTCCATTGGAAGAATAAGTGTCTAGGTGGTGACACTGGAAATTATGTTATGCTTGGTTTAAATGCCACAAAAATACTGTTTAATTGTATTTTTTCTTATTGAAGACACACCCAGGGGAGGTTTAGAAGTATAAAGAGGGGCCATCTTGGCATTCTAAGGCATTCTTGTCTGGGTTACACAGAAGGTAACAGACTGCTGTGTCTTACATTGTGCGTTTGGAGAGTTATGGAAGAACTCGCTGTATGTAAATAGGTTGTTTTTTTGCAGTTCTTGACTAATTTTTCCCGCATTTTTGTTCACTGTAAATACTTTTGCACTGTTTGCACTTTGGGAGGCCGGCAATAAATCGTCACCAAAACATCTGTTCGACTACGCCATCATTTTTCTTTTTTTTGAGGAGTTTTGAACAGAACCCCGTGACACACAGAAAAACACAATTGTGCGCAAGTGGGCTTATGGATCCAGCTGTCTGTTGGGGTGTGGCCACAGGATCTCATCAACATCACAAGCAATGTCATCTCTCGCTAAGCATCGGGGAAAATATCCCCTTGTGTGCCGAATCCATCCCTGGATTGACCTTACCTCAATGTTTCCGCAGGCCCATTCCATTGCCTGCAGAAGAGGCATACGGGCATGTGGTTGGCGGTCTGCTCTGGTCTATCCTGTACAACTGCATCACGAAGTGCATCTAGAAATGTGATTATGTGTTGCGCATTGTAGGGATCCAGTTTGGCATGATGGTGCAGTAGCCCTTGAAGACTTATGGCGGCACACAATGTGATATTTACCCTGCGCTGCCCCGGGACGTGCACAATTGCCCTTTGGCCAATTATATTATGTCCCCGTCGTCTGTTTTTGCTAAGGTTGAATCCAGCCTCGTCAATGTAAATACATTCATGAGGCTGGGCAGCTCCATCCATGTCCAAGATTCTCTGTAACAAAAAATACATATTGTGGATTTACTTGGCTGGCTTTACTCAAAGCACACAACTACACTACTACACATCCAGAACCACCCCACCCCACCACACAGGTACCTGTGTAGCTTTCTGAATGTATCTATGTGGTACTGATCCAGTGGTACATATTCAGCTGTTACTCGACTGCACCCATTCTGTATTGTAAATGTAAAGGACTGTAACACTTACCTGTACATATTCATGTCGAAGGTCTTTGACCCTGAAACTGTTCCTCTCAAATAGGACCCTGTACAGTTGCTTCATGGTCATGTTGTGCTTGACCAAGGTGCATCTGATAGTGGTAATGCTTACTCGATATATGTTATTGAATACTTGCCTATCTGCAAGTATTTGTTGCTGTAGCTGGTGGAGACGGATTGCATTGTTTGCTCTGACTAGGTTCACTATGGCAAGTTCCTGCTGTTGAGTGAACAGGCGTTGGCGTCCACCTCCAGTAGGTCTTCTAGCCATTCTGTAGAAAAATGCAACCACAAATTGTTAGTCTGCTTTTTTTTTTACAGCACTGTATATACTGTACTTTACTGTATTTACCATACAGTACTGAAACATCTCAACACGTTATCATGGTATGTTTCACAAAACTACCACTTTTGTTCGAAAAGGAGCATTAGCCACCCTGCAATACAGTACATGTGATACGGTAACGTGATATGGTACAGTACTGTAAATACTCTAGATACAGTCTGAGTAGAGTTAGAGAGTTGAAGACATACCTGTTTTCCAGTCAGAATGTCCTTATTATGGATGAAACTGTGAAATGGCTTAGATTAGGGTGGACTCTCTGCCCAGCTTCCTTCATAGTCAGGCCATGGTTTATGACATGGTCCACCAAAGTTGCTCTTATGTCATCCGAAATAATGGTCCTTGCATGGCCTCTTCGACCATGTCCTCCTCTCTGTCTCTGTCTTCCTCTTCCTCTGGCTCTCCCTGCCTCCATTCTTGCAAAGTTCTCAAAATGGCTTAACTGGGGCCTTTTTGTAGCTGGCTGATTGGTGTTCAGTTTTGTAAGTAAGTATTTTCAGGTGTGTGTCTAAGTATTTTCAATTAACCAATGTGTGTTGTATTTTGAATAGATGTGTTTTCCCAATGGTACCCTGAGATTTCATTTTTGAACTAAGTGTCTTACGTATGAAATAGTGTGTAGTGTGCAGGAGCAAGTGTGTTGCAGAAAGGAGCAAGTGTGTTACAGAATTGCAACTAAAGTGCAAAGCAGCGCTTTTGTTTAAGGTTTGTTTACACTTTGTTTAAGCTATAGTAACAACAACTTCAGGTTATGTTACTTTGGTTTAAGCATGTGTCTATGGTGTTCAGGCAATGGGTAAAAACTGTAGTGAACCGTGAGTCCGATTGAGCAGAATCTAAAAACGGTCGTCAGGACGCAGAAACGTCGGTCAGACAGAATTAGAGACGTGAGCTGAAACTTCCGCTCGGCCTGCAGACACTCTGTCGTGGTTAGCATTCGTCCCTTTTGGTCACTTCCTGTTTTATTTTAAAGAGTCTCCTCGTCTCGCATCTTTCTCTCGTTTCTCTCGCGCTCGTTTCCCATTCCCACCTGCTGTAACTTGTGTCTGAACGCAGCCGCCGCTCAGCATGAAGCCTCGGGTCCAACCTGAGGGACAGGGACCCTCCAAAGGTCACCAGTTGAATCTGAGCAGTCACATGACACAAATCTGTTCCCGCTGTTTCCCTTTGATCAGAAATATTGATCATTGATTAGTCGTTAGCCTCAAACTGAGACATCGACACTAAAACATGTTTCAAAAGCTTCTGTGTCTGTGTGTGTGTCTGTGTGTGTGTGTGTGTGTGTGAGTCTGTGTCTGTGTCTGTGTGTCTGTGTGTCTGTGTGTGTGTAGATGACCAGTCCCGGGTGGTGCTGACTCTCCTGACCTCAGACTGTGACTCTGACTACATCAACGCAAGTTTCATCCAGGTGGCCTCCTCAACACACAGAGCATAGATCAGCAACACATAGAACATACATCAACAACACACAGAACAAAGATCAATAACACGGAGAACAAAGATCAATAACACACAGAACAAAGATTGTCTTCTCTCCTGTTGTTTGTCTCCTTTCCTGTTGTTTGTTTCCTCTCCTGCCCTGGTGTTTGTCTCCTCTCCCACTGTTTGTCTTGTCTCCTGTTATTTGTTTCCTCTGTGGTGAGTGTAGCTGCTCCTGCTGCTGTAATGTCAGTGTTTGTCCTGCAGGGGGCGTCGGCAGACAGCAGGTACATTGCTGCTCAGGGGCCTCTGAGCTCCACCCTGACGGACTTCTGGAGGATGATCTGGCAGCACAACGTCAAGGTGCAACACACACACACACACACACACACACACCGATGAGCAGCTCTGACTAATGTCTGACTCTGTGTGTGTGTGTTTCAGGTGATAGTCATGGCCTGCAGAGAGGTGGAGATGGGAAAGGTCAGTGTGCACAAACCAGTGAAGTTTGTAATTAATTAACTGTTGAACCGTTCGATCCAAATTGTGTTTTTAATTGATCGGAAGCTTCTGATCGGTCTCTGATCAGTTTCTGCTGAACTCACTCAAGTTTGTCTCCACAGAAGAAGAGCGAATGTTACTGGTCTGACGCTCAGCAGCCAGCGGAGTTTGGACCATTCACTGTGTGCAGTGTGAGGACACACACACATACACACTGAGACACACAGACACACACTGAGACACACAGACACACACTGAGACACACAGACACACGCAGAGACACCTGAGTTTTTAGGTGTCAGGTTTAGTCTTCAGACGCTCGAGAGCCTCCTCCTCTTCCTCCTGCTCCTCCTCCTGTCACAGGTCGATGTGCTTCACACGTGTTGTTCCTGTGTGTTTCCAGCAGGAGGAGACACATCCAAACCAAGACCTGGTGGTCAGAATGCTGCATGTCACATACCAGCAGGTGAGAGCATTACATCATCACATGATCAAAGATGATGTCACATGATCTAAGGAGGTGATTTACTTCAAGTCTGTCAGCGTCTCTCTGGTCATGTGATGTGTGTCTTTAAGTTCAGAGGTCCATGGAAGCTTCTCCTCATCATACCTGCCTGTGCCCCCCCCCCCAAATATCCAGGTAAGCCGGTCTCTGATTCAGTATCAGTTCCTGTCGTGGCCGGATCACGATGTTCCCTCTGAGGCTGCAGGAGTCCTGGACCTGCTGGAGAGAGTCAGACACAGTCAGGGAGCACACACCTCCCCCCTGCTCATACACTGCAGGTACACACACACCTCCCCCCTGCTCATACAGACAAACACACACACACTGCAGGTACACACACTCACACACACACATTCACTCCATTTCCATCAAAACGACTGTTCATCATCACTGATGCTTGTTTTTGCCAGTACAGATCGCAGGTCAGATGGTCATTAACATTCAACAGGCTAGAGCACACACACACACATATGGCAGCTTATCTCTCACACACACTCACACACGCACACACACACACACACACACACACACGCATGCACACACACACACAGCAAGCAGGAGGCTGTGAATATGCAGCAGGTAACACCTGCTAACGATGGCACAGTTAACATGCTCACTGCATCTGTTCGTGTGTGTGTGTGTGTGTGTGTCACAGTGCGGGCTGTGGGAGGACAGGAGTCATCTGTGCACTCGACTACATCCACAACCTGCTGGTTACTGAGGTAACACACAATAAAGTGGTGCATGATTACAGCAGTACTCTGATTACTGCAGTACTCTGCAGTATCAGTCTTTCTCTCTGAATGTCTGCCTCTCTGTCTACCTCCCTGCCTGTCTGCCTCTCTGTCTGTCTGCCTCTCTGTCTGATTGTGCAGCTGTACCTGAGTGGATCATGCCTGTCTCTCTCTCAGCAGATCTCAGCAGACTTCAGCATCATGAAGATTGTCCTGGAGCTCCGCAGACAGAGACCGTCTGCTGTCCAGACTAAAGTAGGTGTCCTTACCACCTGAGGCAGCACTCGGAACTGTGGGTAAAATAACCAGCAGACACATGACGCGCACTCTGCAGCTCCTCCTGCACCTGTAACTCACCTGTGTCACGTGACTCTGTCTGTACTTTAGGCCAAACTGTGACACAGGAGATAGGAGGTATGAGATAAGAGGTAGGAGGAGTGGAGATAGGAGGCAGGAGGCAGGAGTTAGGGAGCGTCAGCCAGCGTGTCATTATAGAGAAGCGTGTTATTTATAGAGAAGCAGGAAGTGAGACGTTGAGCTGCTGCAGCTTCAGTGAACACAGAGATACTCTCTCCTCACAGTAACTATTCTACTGTTACTCGACTACTTTAAGCTCGCAGCACCTTCCCGTCCAGGTGTGCAGCTGAGGGATGAAGGTCGTCGTCGTTCAGCTGAATAAACTTTATTTACATGTCTCGACATCACTGACAGAAGTTTGAGCAGTGGTAACTTCTCCTCCTGCAGGATCAGTATCAGTTCATCTTCACCACCGTCGTCTGCATGCTCCAGCAAATCCTGCAGTCCACCAATCGACCGCAATACTGCAACCTGTCTGAGGTAAGAGTCACATTTCATCCTCACAAACCGATCAGAATGCTGCAGTCAGAATGAAGGAAGTACACACAGCAGCTGCAGAAACAGGAAGTAGTCCCTAACTTCCTGTATGCAAATTTACTGTAGCAAACACAGTCAGAGCAGAGGGACAGGCAGAGAGAGACACAGAGAGAGACAGAAAGAGACTGAGAGAGAGACAGGCAGAGAGAGACACAAAGAGAGACAGGCAGAGAGAGACAGGCAGAGAGAGTGAGACAGTGTGCGTGAGACAGGCTGTCTGCTATTGGACATTTATAAGACCGTTGCGTCAGACAGCTGGACGACACCTGGTGACAGGTAAGTTCCCTCTACATCCTCACTGCTGTAGCCACAGGAGAAGACGCCACAGTGACATCAGCGACAAATGATAAAACACATAAACCATAACTGATGAAGCTGCTGTGACTCTGCTGTGTGTGTGTGTGTGTGTGTGTGTGTGTGTGTGTGTGTGTGTGTGCGCGTGCGTAATGCTGGTGATACACGTCACTCAGTGCACACACTCGCACACACACTGGGGTTTAGAAACACGCTGCTGCTCTGCGGAGGAGGAAGTACCAGCCCGAGCAAGAGTACTGACACACTAATCAGTCAGATGTAATCAGAGTACTTAGAGTAAAGTAGTGTCTGCAGTCAGATGTAATCAGAGCACTTAGAGTAGGGACTGGTGGGAATGGTCAGACTGGTGGGGCTGCCAAAGGTTTTGGAAAACTTCTCAAGGCCTGGAAACTAACCAACACTGGTTTCTGTCCCCAGCTGAAGAAACCAGAGAAGAAGACGACAAGAACACCTGCTTCCTCCAGCAAGAGGTATCCTGTCTTTCTGCCTGTCTGTTTATCTGTCTGTCTCCCTGTCTGCCTGTCTGACTTCCTGTCTGCCTCACTGCCTGTCTGTCTATCTGACCTTCTGTCTGCCTGCCTGTCTGTCTGCCTGCCTGTCTGCCTGTCAATTAGTCAGGCCGACAGACAGACAGGCAGATGTCTCACCCCACAGTGTTACATTCGCACCCTCTCATCCCTCCATCCCCATATGTTACCACGTTACCCTGGCAACCAAGTGGATCGGGGGACAGAGCGAGGTGGAGATGAGGAAAGAAGGTTTAGAAAAGAGGAGATGAGATGAGCAAGGAGAGATGATGCAGCACAAAGGGAAGGAAAACAAAAGGAAAGGAAACAAGGGGAAGGAGAGGTAGGACGTCAGAGTAGGAGGAGAGGTTAGGAACCTCACCCTGGTAGGGAGGCAGAAGAGGAGGCAAGTATTAGGAGGAGAGAAGAGGGGTGAGGCAAGGGTGAGGAGGAGGCAAGAAAAGAAAGAAAAAGTGACAGAGGAGAGGAAACAAGGAGAAAAGCAAAGAGGAAGCTGGTGAGATTAAAATCAGGTTTTATATGTGCTGACCATGAGGCTGCACTGGTTACAATCACAGTAACCATGACGACTGCGGTCAAATGGCCTGAGCAGGAAGTAGACAGCAGTGTGACTTCCTGCTGGGGTGCAGCAGTGTTAAACTGACAGCATGTGACGGTTAGAGGACCTGCTTCACTGTGGATCATGGTGCCAGCCAATCAGAGCGCAGGGCCGATCGCTCAGTGCTCAACACGCTCAGTGTTGATCTCATGTGGCTCGCCCTTTGTTTACTCCGCACCCTGTTTATGTCCTCGTGGCTGCTGTCACCCTCTAACACACTCTCATTTTCAAAGGATTTCAGTCGTGTTCACATTCAAGGTTTAGTTTGTAGTTTGTACGATCTTAATGGACTTAGATATGGATATTGATCTACTGAAGCATAATCACTACTTCACGTTAATCACTTCACATTCGCTCACACACTGGTTCACACGCTCGCTCACACCGATTCACGCACTCGCTCACACTGGTTCACACACTCGCTCACACTGGTTCACACACTCACACTGGTTCACACACTCACTCACACTGGTTCACACACAGTTGCGGAAGGTATTTCTTTGATTGTGAACTGTGTTGTTTCTCTCTGCAGACTGTTGCAGCAGGACAACATGAGTGACACGTACGCTGTGGTCAACAAGCCCAAACAGCCCCTCCCACCTTCACCAAGCCCCGCCTACTCTAGTGTGGCCATGCACAGATCCAGCAGCGGGAGCAGGTAAACAAACACCTGCAGTCTGAGACTGGGCCAGTTAGCAACTTCAAACATGAACACCAGTTCAAATAAACTGGATTTATTGTAATTTTGCATATTTCATAATGTTACTGCAGCTGTTTGTGTGTCACCGTGGGTTTATAAGATTCTGCGTGGATGTCCTTCAGGAGAGGATCTACAAATCTAAACAACAACAACAAATCTAAAACTGTTTAAAGGGATGACACAAAAAGTCGATGATGATGTTGTGATGGCACTGCGTTTAAGCCCAGAGGACCCAGAGATCCTACTGCTGAGTGGAGCCGACTGGAGAGATGAACCCCCTGAAGTGGTCCAAATTCAGCGCCTGTCTGTGGCACGCTGGACCCACTGTTTGCTCCCAGGGATCAGAGTCTCTGACTCTGAGGCATTTCCTCCTGTTTCCCAGCAGAAATATATTTTCATATATCTGCTGCTCACAACTGGTCTGCTGATGTTCAACCCTCAGGTCTCTGCCACTGTCTCATCACTATGACAATGACCCGATGGCAGCATCAATGGCGCCCGTTTACAGCACAGTCAGACCTCGAGCTAAACCACTCAACCAGCAGCGCTCTGCCACGCCCATTTATGACACAGCAACACCGACCAATCACAGGCTGGGAGGGGGGCCATCTGCACTCAGCGACAGTGGAGAATATCACCTGATGTCAGGTAGGACAGAAAAGGAGGGATGTAAGAGAAGAAAGAGGGAAGGATGGATGTAGGATGAATAATGACTCGTCTCTTCCAGCTGAACCAGCAGACGATGACTATGAAGACTTCTCCTCATCATTGACAGACACGACCAACCTGTGTTCACCTGCCGGTATTGGTCAGTACACCTTTACAGTACACCTGTACAGTACACCTGTGTCTCTGCTTTGCTTCCTGTTCATAGGTGTAGGGACAGAAACGTTCAGACATGACGTTGTTTAAATCGATAAGTCCATCAGGTCATCTCACACACTCACAGTGTTTTAATGCTGGTATCAGACCACGTGATGTCATCTGACAGGTGGAGGCCGCAGGTGCACCAGTCTTAACACATGCACTGACTCATAGTGACACCTCATCTGTTGTCAGACTGTTTTTACTACCAATCAGAGCACTCAGCTGATCGCTGTCAACTGATCAATGCGTCAGCTGATCACTGTCAGCTGATCACTGTGTCAGCAGATCACTGTGAGCTGATCAGTCTGCTGTGATGCTGATGTGACTTTGACGGGTATAGGACAATAAAATTAACCACTCTACTTCTGACATATTTGTTTATTTGAAGAACTCCTTAGCTCCTCCCTCTTCGATGACATCATGCAGATGGTGCACTGTGATGGGTCCATAGATCTGAATGAAACAGGAAGTTAGCAAACAGCAGAGGCAGGACCAATAAATAAAAACTGTGTATGAGAGTGAAACCAGGGATGGCCGTCACACTCTGACCCTGCTGACTCCTGATTGGTGCAGGGATGTACATATCATCAACTGTAACTGTTTAAAGAATGTTAAACTCAGTGATTGTGTGTTCATGTGTGTTTATGTGTGTTTTGGCGATTTTCAGGGTTCAACTGTCGCATCCAGAAGCCCAGAGGACCCAGAGATCCTCCTGCTGAGTGGAGCCGACTGGAGAGATGAACCCCTTGAACTGGTCCAACTTCAGCGCCTGTCTGTGCCACACTGGACCCACTGACCTGAGGCCAGCTGTGACACTGACTGCGTGTGATTGGTTGTCTGCTTTGTCTGGGGTCAATAGTCATGAGGAGCAGCATGAGAGTTTTATGAACAATGAATGTCCTGAGATGGTTTCAACATGTGATTGATTCAAAGAACAGATTTAATGTCTGAACGGCGAGATGACATCACCAAATTCTCGCTATTCGCTGACAAAGTGTCAGTTTCATTTTGCATATCAGGATTTTATCTCAGCTGCCCACTCATTTGATTAGTCTTAATTTCTTGGTTCTGAATGGTTTTAAAGTGCATTTACAGTCTGTCTGTCCTGTCTGCAAAGCACGGTGTGCGATGTCTCAACTCTATAACAGAGTTTATTAGGAATTTGCTGTGTTTCTCAAATCAGACGTTATGTTGTGGTTACTGAACACTGACCATCTCAGCTGTAGACTCACAGGAAATAAACAACAATAACAATAAACTTCATTTACATTCAGAGCAAAGAGCTTCACGTGGTTAAACCAGGATTCAGAGAGAGAAAACCACAGAAAGAGAACCACAGAGAGAGAGCCCAGAGAGAGGGAACCACAGAGAGAGGGAACCACAGAGAGAGAACCCAGAGAGAGAGAACCACAGAGAGAGAGAACCAGAGAGAGAGAACCACAGAGAGAGAACCACAGAGAGAGAACCCAGAGAGAGAGAACCAAAGAGGAGAACAGAGCAGAGCAACAACGCTCTCTGAGTGAGCTGCCTGGTTAGCTGTGTTGCTAAGTGTGGCTAACTGTGGCTAACGAGTTGAAGGTAAACTGGGGTAGAAATTAATTCTACGTGTTTTATTAATTAATTTGATTCATTTTAGGTTTTAGATTTGATCAGAAGCTCTGATTCACAGCCTCGGGTCCAAGGGAGCGCCTCACAGTCAGAGCGCTGCAGCTGCAACGAGCTGCAAGCTCCTGTGACGACCACCAGGAGGCAGCAGAGCAACAGGAACCTGCAGGACACACACACACACACAGTCCAGTGATGCCAGGGGTTTAATTGAAACCACCCTCATTGTGTGTGTGTGTGTGTGTGTGTGTGTGTGTGTGTGTGTGTGACTTCATCAGATTTGAATCAGGTTATGAAAGATACCAGAGGTGATTCAGTGTGCACACACACACACTCACACACAGTGTACAACATGCTGTAGTTGTATGTTTTACCACAGGACCTTCCTGCACTCCCATCATGCTTTTCTAACACACACACACAGGCTCAGACACACACACAGTTGGCAGTGAGAGAGCGTGCACTTAGGGGTTTTTGAGAATCAGACTGAGTGACAGACAAGAGTGTGTGAGTGTGTGAGTGTGTGAGTGTGTGTGTGTGTGTGTGTGTGTGTGTGTGTGTGTGTGTGTGCTCCAGTAGTTACCAACACACACACTTACACACATACTTACACACACACAGGTCCGGGGTGTTGGCTCTGTCAGTGACCACAGGCATCCAGGATCGAAATAGAGCGATAGAGGAAATTAAAGGAGAGAGTGTGTGTGTGAGAGAGAGAGAGAGAGAGTGAGTGTGTGTGTGAGTGTGTGTGTGTGGGGGGGGGGGGCAACATTACCCACAATGCAACTCAGCAGTTTAGCGTGACACAGCGGTGTAACGAGGAGACAGCTAATTAATCCAGTTTAACGATCACGTTTACACAATTATGTTAATTAATGTTGTCAATAAAGATTCATTAGAACCAAAAAAAGACACAGGCAGAGAGACAGGCAGAGAGAGACAGGCAGAGAGAGAGACAGGCAGCGAGACAGGCACAGAGAGAGAGTCAGGCAGAGAGACAGGCAGTGGAGTGATGCAGTGATGAGCACACAGGGATGTGAACAGACTGACAGAGCGATAAAACAGGACTGATAGTGATTTGAGAGAGAGAGAGAGGGCGAGTGAGCAGTACTGCCACTGAGCCTTGTTGCTAGGCAACTGAGCAGCTCCTCTTTGAAGTTTCCACCATTGTTTTTTTGAACAATCAGGTCAGAGTGAGGCTCAGTGGTAACTGTGGAAACCATCTCAACACCAAGCCTGGCGGCCGTCCCATCCCCGGAGAGGGGCAGGCAGACAGACAGCAGAGAGACAGACAGGCAGACAGATAGGGAGACTGTCTCCATGAAGTCTTAAACAGTCTTCAGTCTTTAGAAACTGTCAGAATGTAACTAATTACATGTAATCATTTACTTGGGCTGTGGCTCAGAGCAGTCATCCACCTATCAGAGGATTGCTGGTTTGATCCCAGGCTCCTCCAGGCTGCATGCTGAGGTGTCCATGAGCAAGACACTGAACCCCAAAAAGCTCCTGGTGCTGCGCCAACGGTGTGTGCATGAGTGTGGTGTGAATGGGTGAGCTGCTTTGAGCAGTCCGATGAGTACAGCGGAGGTAACTGCTCAACGTGAGCATAAGATACTTTATCATTGGTCTGTTTGAACGGACTGATAGCAACGCGAACCAATCAGAGCCCTTTTCACAGGCCCACCACAGAACAATGACCTGAAACTGACCATACTTTGACCATGCACACACACACAGACAAACACACACACGTGTATTCTGGATATCAGCAAACCTCAGAGAAGTAAAAATAAATACAGAGACAGAATTTGTTCTGCTCTGTGGCTTCAACCTCGTAAACTCAGGATTTAACCAACAGCTGCCCGCACACACACACACACACACACACACACACACACACACACACACACACACAAACACATACACACACATGCAAAGATACAGACAAACACACACACACAGGTCCATTGTCATGCATGCTGCTGGCTGTTTCACGCTGACTTAAAAAGATTAACGGGTGATCGGCATCAATTTACATGCGGTGCTCAGCGTGTGTGTGTGCATGTGTGTGTAAACTCTGTTGTGAAGCTTCACTGATTCCTGCTTCATTTACACCAACATGCAGTTCAAACTAAAACTCAACAGAAAGATGATTATTTTTATTAATGTTTTATTGGTTTTATTTTAATATTTTAATATTAATTTAATATTTTATTATTATTTCATTTACACATATCCAGTGTTTGCTGGACCAGCATTAAGTCTGCTCGTCCCAACATGTTGAAAACCCTGGCGTTGTTAGCTTACTGCAGCTAACAGACTAAATATGCTGCAGCAGTTATTGGGCTGGCTGCAGGCACTTGATTGGCTGCTGAGGGGCAGGCAGTGGTGACATCACCACAATCATTAAGTGTCAGTATGAACAAAAAACACGTTTCTTTAATCTCTCACTGACAAACTTTGTCCTCTTCCACTTCATTTCCACCCCCGGCTGTCTGACTCTCCTCTCTCCTCCTCTCTGCTCCTCCTCCTCTCTCTTCCTCCTCTCTGCTCCTCCTCCTCTCTCTTCCTCCTCCTCTCCTCCTCCTCTCTCTTCCTCCTCCTCTCCTCCTCCTCTCTGCTCCTCCTCCTCTCCCCCCACTCCTCCTCTCTGTTCCTCCTCCTCCCTCCTTTGACCCAACTCCTTCGACGTGGCTCCTCCCACCAGAGGAGAGGAGATAGACACTGGACAAAGCCTGAAAGTCAAAGTGTTAAGGCTGCGCTCTCTCTGCCAGCCATCAGGGGGCGGAAACGACCCGGTCACCTGATGAACAAGCGCAACAAACATTTTTTCTCAACAAATTCGTGTAAAGTCAAACTCACAATAGCAGGAACCTTCAGTGCTTGACGAGTCGACACCAAGTCGTTTGTCAAAAAGTCCAAACCAGAAGGGACACAGAAGAAAAGAAAGGAAAAGAAAAAAAAACAAGGATAAAGGAAAGGAGCAAAATAGAAGGAGAGTAAATGAAACAGGAGGAGTAGAAGAGTAGATGAACAGAGGAGAGGGCTCGACCCCTCAAGTGGCTTCAATTATGAAAATTACAGAGAGACTGAAAGAAGGAAAAACCAGAACTGTCAAAGTCGGAGCTGATTACAGGGTGAAGCTTGAGCCTGCAGCCCAGAGTCGTGCAGAATCAAACCCCAAGTCTAAACCTGAACCTGAACCCAGCCCCGAGTCAGGGTTATTTTTGGCTCCAGCTGCTCCGTCTGCTCTGGAAACACTGAGTGTGCAGCTTCACCACGGCCGACGTCATCCTGATGGCGTGTCCAGATCCGTCCTCCCTCACTGTTTGTATCTGTGATCAGCTGATCATCAGCTGATCCTTTCGGTCTGTTAACTCGCCTCAGCTTGGGCATTTAGGACTCGACCTGCAGGTGATATGTTGGGATTTCATGAAGGTGCCGTTGTTGCCGTCGCCCACCTGTCTGCCTATTGCATGTCCCCACCTCTGAAGCCCCCAAGTTCAACAGCAGCTACCAGAATTAGTCTGTTAGCACCTGTTTAGCGCCTCTTAGCACCCTTTACGTCGTGTTAGCCCCTGTAGCCACTGTTATCTGCTGTCAGCTGACATGCTGCTGGACTTTTACTATGTGACACTGAAGGCATCAAATGCGCATAATTAGCGCCAGAGGCAGGAAATTGACCAAATGCATTGCAGCAACTCACGGATATGATGGTACTGAAACTGTTCATGTTGGTACTCACCTTGCATCTCACCTGTAATCAGACTACACACGTCCTGATCCCGTGTGTCTGACTAACCCTGGACCTGTCTGTCTACCTGTCTCGCTGACTGTGTGTGGCCTGCAGCAGCCTGTCGGACTCATCAGTCAGGATGTGACTAATCGTGTGTGTGTGCGTGTGTGTTCTGGAACACTTTGCTGTTTGTGTTTTAAGGTATGTTGTGGTTTAATTTGTTCTTTGTTATTATAGTTTATGTAGTTTTATAACACTATTTAACGCATGCTGTTGAACTTTGTAGAGATGTACTTGTGTTGGTATTTAAGATGTTTAACATGATAGTTATTATCATTAAGCCCAGTGGAAAACAGTTTTGGAGTATTAAGTTACAGTATAAGTTATATCAGCATCTGGTTCACTGAATAACAGAAAACATAAACAGCCACGCTAACATCGGTGCTAACAGGCTCATGGACTCATTTGCAGTGCGACTGAAAAAGTATACCTCTGATGTACCTGTCTTTTGGACCCCATCCCAACTCGTCTTCTCAAAGATGCTTTGCCCCTGATTGGCACTTTTATATTAGACCAGATCAATCTGTCATTACTAACAGGTTATGTTCCACAGGCTTTTAAGGTTGCTGTCATCAAACCTTAAATCTTATCTATCTGACAGATTCCAGTTTGTCCATGTTAATAACGACTCGTCCGTGCACACAATGGTTAATCATGGAGTTCCACAGGGTTCTGTGCTTGGACCATTGTTGTTCTCCCTATACATGCTCCCCCTAGGCAATATTATTAGGAAGCACAACATAAATTTCCACTGCTACGCGGATGATACACAGCTATATTTATCTATGAAACCAGAAGAAACAGATCAATTAGTCAGACTTCAGACATGTCTGACAGACATTAAGGCCTGGATGACTTATAATTTTCTGCTTCTAAATACAGACAAAACTGAGGTGATTTTGTTTGGGCCTAAACACCTCAGAGACAGGTTATCTGACTTCGCAGTCGCTTTGGATGGTGTTACCCTGGCCTCCAGTTCTACCGTGAGGAACCTGGGAGTCATATTTGACCAGGATATGTCCTATCAGCCCCATATTAGGCAGGTCACTAGGACTGCCTTCTTTCACTTGCGCAACATAGCTAAGATTAGGAGTATCCTGTCCAAAAATGATGCCGAAAAGCTAGTCCACGCATTTGTTACCTCAAGGCTGGACTATTGTAATTCCTTGTTGTCAGGTTGTCCGACTAGCTCACTGCGAGGCCTCCAGCTCATCCAAAACGCTGCTGCGAGGGTTCTGGTGGGAATTAGCAAGAGCGATCATATTTCTCCGGTCTTAGCCTCTCTTCATTGGCTCCCTGTAAAGTCCAGAATAGATTTTAAAGTCCTTCTTCTTACCTACAAGGCCCTTAATGGCCAAGCTCCATTGTACCTCAATGAGATGCTAAGTCCCTATCAACCCAACAGATCACTTCGCTCCCAGAGTGCAGGTTTGCTTGTGGTTCCCAGAATCTCCAAAAGTAGAATGGGAGGCCGAGCCTTTAGCTATCAGGCTCCTCTCTTGTGGAACCAGCTGCCAGTCTGGGTCCGAGAGGCAGACACCCTCTCTACTTTTAAAGTAAAACTTAAAACCTTCTTGTTCGACAAAGCTTACAGCTAGCTCTAGTTACCATCTGAACTACACCATCCATGCCATCCCCTAGTTATGCTGCTATAGGCCGAGGCTGCTGGGGGACATCCCATGATCGTCTCCACACTCCTCCTCTTCCCTCTCTCTCCTTAAACTCCATTAACTCTGTGTCCTCTCTCCCCTAGTGCTGTGCTTGTTTCTCTCTGGTCTCTCTCTCTCTGTACCTCTCTACAGATACCTGTGGCTCCAGAGCTGAACATCTGACCTGTGGCTCCACCAACCTGCCCCGTGTCCTCTGCTGTCTATTGCTGTCATTTGCTGTCATTATTCTATATTGTACACTCTCTCTCTCTCTCTCTTTCCCCCCAACCGGTCAAGGCAGATGGCCGTCCACCTAGAGCCAGGATCTGTCCAAGGTTTCTGCCTGTTAAAAGGACGTTTTTCCTTGCCACTGTTGCCAAGTGCTTGCTCATGGTGGAACTGTTGGGTGTAACTAACAGTAATGAGTGTGGTCTAGACCTGCTCTGTTTGTAAAGTGCCCTGAGATGACTTTTTGTTGTGAATTGGTGCTATATAAATAAAATTGAATTGAATAGAATTGAATGTCTTGTCTTCTTTGGTCATGTGATCCACAGTGTTAGCATGCTAACCAAGGTGGTGAACAGATTGAACATTGGACTTGTTTAAGACCAACATGTTAGCACTGTCCCTTTGGGCACGTTAGTGTGCTAATGTTAGCTTCGCAGGCCTCACTGCGAGCAGAGTGGCAGACTTCAAGAGGCTGAATTATTAGATTAATAATTACAGTGAAAACCAATTAACTGTGGCTATAAACGAGTGTATTAACTGTGATTGACCACAGCCAGAGGTGATGTCACAGTGTACCAAGTAGGCTCCCACATCACCACAGGTCTTTGTTTGATCGCTCTCTTCATTCAGGCGTTAGCCTTCCTCATCATCACTTCCTGTCCCTGCCTTTCCCTCTCTATCTTTATTTCTTTATCCCCTAATCCTTGTTGTTCCTTCTCTCTCTCTCTCTCGCGGTTATTCTCTCTGTCTCTCTCATTTTCCTCCTGCCGTCCTCCGCCTCCATCCCTTCATTTCTCCATCTTTTTTTATCGTCATGCATCTCCTCACTCGCCCTCTGTCTTTATCTCTATATATACATCCCTGCATCTCTATAGTGCTGCTCTCTCACTGTGAGTCATGCTCTCTCTCCCAGCCTCTCTCTCCACATCTGGCTTTAGGAGGAGAAAAACAGCAGATTAAGGAGTTGGACTGAACCAAAGGACGCGCTCTGGGGGGTGCGCAGCTGTTTTCCAACCTACAAACACGGGATTTGCACTGTTTCACGCTCAGACAGACGCGACCTGGTTTCTCCGTATTTACGGAACCTGTCGTTAGACGCGTGTCGAGCCGTTTATCGCGTGATTCATTACTGTGTTTTTTGTTTGATTGACCTGCTGTAATTGGTGAGCCCTCCTCCCACCATGGTGTGCAGTGGTACAGTCCAGATGGGGGGCTGGCAGTAGCGGAGCAGGGACAGACCGAGCCGAGCCAAGCCGAGGCAGGCTGTGTGTGAATGGGGGAGCCGCGCCGCTCTGATCGCTCCTCTCTGGATTATTGTTTCAACCGTGGACGCAGGACATTTGTACCTGTCCGGACTCCTCCCGCCTCCTCCACCTGCCCGCAGCTCACTCAGGTTTCACGTGAGGAGGAGGAGAAGAAAGGCAGCAGCGCGCGTGGGACTGTGGATTTAAATAACTGATTGGACTTTTCTGCGTCTTTTCGTCCAGGTAGGTCCGAGGGGGTTGGGAATTTATCGGGGGGAGGGGTGGTGAGGTTGTGTGCTCTCCAGGTCCGGGTGGCAGATCTGGGGGTAGCGGGTGGTGGTGGAGGAGGCGGTGGTGGAGGGGGGTGTATGCGTGTGGATGTTTGGGGGAAAAACGCCTCGCATCCCCGCCGCATCAGCGCTCATCAGCAGATTCTGATCCGTGTTTTACGCGTGGAAATATCCTCCTTTTCTCAGTTTTCCCACGCAGTGAGTGGGGGTGAGCGAGCAGGACCGGGTGGGGGTTGATACCCCAGGTAGGGCTGCTTTTACCCTCGGGGTATGGGGAGGCACGTTCGGCCTCTGTTGGTGCACCGAGCGGAGCGGCTCGCTCTGCGATCTCCGTCCATTTTAAACCGTAAAGCGGCGAATCGGCGCTGCAAATGTGTGTTTTTCAATGTGTGTAGAGGGAGAGTGGTGGGGGAGCTGGAGGGGGAGGAGAGGAGGGGGCCTGGGAGGTAGCAAGGCTCCAGACGCCGATCCATTAAAGAAGAACAAAGGGGGGAGGCAGCAGAAAAACGGTTAAAATCGCTGTCGAAACGCAGAAAAAGCGTGAAAGCGGCGCGGACGCGCAGCGGCTACTGCCCGCAGTTCACGCCAAAAAATCACATTAGTGTTTTCCTCAATCCGCCTCCATCCGTCCGTCCATGTGCTGAAGAGGAGCCTCTATCCTCTGACTCTGCTCCGCTCACAGAACCGGTACTGATCGATCCGGGTTCCTGTTCCGAGGCGAACCTGCAGAGGTGATCGATCTATTCGACAGATTGTGGATCGAGTTTCCTCTGTGATCGATGAAAATGATCATAAACATTCGCACAGGCTAAAGGTTATCAATCAGTAACCCACTGAGCTGTATAACATCTGATTATTGCTTTCAACTTCCCATATTGATTCTGAAATAACACAATCAATCAGAGAAATCACCTGATCGATTGTGAATGACTAAACCCGTATTCACATATCAGTGACGTGATCAGCTGATCAATAAACATGAAGACGAGATTTTAATTTAACCAAAAGCTCAAAACAATCAACGATCTGGAAACTCTTGATCAATAACAATAGAATTATCAATATGATCAGTGCAAATAGGAGCAGTCAATACGGAATCAATACAGATGTGAGGAAAGCCAAGCTGCACGCTTTCCTGTCTGTACCTGTTCAATCATGTAATCAATAACTGATGTGATTGGTTGTATGTATGATCAATAACTTGATTGATCAGTTTGATACAGTCCATGTAAATAATAAAGGACACAGACTGATTATTTATTTATATAATAAATAATTTGATTATTAATCAGAACAATCAGATAATAATCAATAACACATAATAAACACATTCACTGATGGGCTGAAGGGAAAATTCTGTCAAGCTGTTCTGATCGTCGATCAGCAATTGTCGATCAATGATCAAAGCAGTTTTCTTTCTCAGTAAGTTGATCGTTGTTATCTCAATCGAAAAATCAGCAATTAATGAAAATCATCAATCAAATAATCAGCCCGTAGTTTCACTTCAACTTTCTATAAACCTTGGTTAGATAAAAGTGTAAAGAAACAAACAAGCAAACAAATAAATGTTAAATGATCAAGATGATAAAAATAATCAATCAGCAAAAAATAAACAAACCATCAGCTGATGCTCATCAGACCTGTCACCAATAACGTGATCGATCAGTGTCGGGTTCATGAAAAGGGATCACAACACACACGCACACAGAGTCATGTGACCACTGTTAACTCATCAGGAGAGGATGCGACGTCTGTGTGTGCAGCTCATTGCAGTCAGACGGTAGGGAGCTGCAGCTCCACGTTCACAGAAAGTTTATTAGACTATTTATATAGATCTGTTTATGTAAATCTGTTTATATAGATCTGTTTATGTAGATTTGTTTATATAGATCTGTTTATTTAGAGCTGCGACAGCTCTCAGTAGCTGAGTTTACATTGTACACTCACACACACACACACACACCAGGATCTGTTTGAAAGATGTGCAACAAACCGTTAACGACGTGTTTGACAGACGAGCATTTGTTGCTTTTGATCTGTTTCCTGTTTTTCTGGTGGATGAGTTCCCATCAGGACGAGCTCAGACAACTGTATTGATCAGAACTGTGTTGCTTTTTTTGCCTGTGCTGACAGTGTTGACAGTGTTGCCTGTGTTGACAGTGTTGCCTGTGCTGCCAGTGTTGCCTGTGCTGCCAGTGTTGCCTGTGCTGACAGTGTTGCCTGTGTTGCCTGTGCTGACAGTGTTGCCTGTGTTGCCTGCTCATCACAGTGCCATCAGGTCGACACTTTGCTTTATGACCACACAGAACTGATGACGTCCCATGAGCCTCAGCTGCACACTGTGTTTACTGACAATCTGCTGCTGTTAGCATGATACAGGCTAAGATAAGATGTTTTCTATTGACGTTAGCATGCTAACATGCAAAAATAAGATGGTGAAGACTGTTAACCTGCTAACACCAGCATGTTAGCAGTGAGAGCATGTGAACAGTTCAGAGGCGACTGCGCTGTTAACAGGAAATCAACAGCAGAGGTCAGAGGTCACAGCTGACCTCCGTGATCTTCTAGAGCTGATGTGTGTAAAAAAAAAAAAACCTGAGAAGCTTTTTGGTGTGAAAGGGTGAAACTCCATCGCAGCATCAGCAGCACGTGACCTCATCACAACATCAGGATGAATTCACCTTCACATTTAAAGTGTCCGTGCACACTCGAAAGGCAAACCTCTCACAGTGCATGGCAGGCAGGAGCTCCTCCTGGATCTGCTGACGTTAGCTCCTCAGCAGCGCAATGGAGGCAAGCGTCACTCCTCCGTCAGCTGGGGGGGCTCCTGGGGGGCCAGGAGCAGGAGCAGCAGCAGGAGGAGGAGCAGCAGGAGGAGGAGGCGTTTCATCTGTTGATTCCAAACTATGAGTTTTGTTGCAGCTTAAAACTTAAAATGTTGCTGAAGTGATGAAACAAAGTGTTTATGATCTGTGACTGTGTCTTGTATTTTTTTTGTGTGTGTGTGTTGTATGTTTGTGTGAGTGTGTTGTGTTTATGTGTGTGTGTGTTGTATGTTTGTGTGAGTGTGTTGTGTTTATGTGTGTGTGTTGTATGTTTGTGTGAGTGTGTTGTGTGTGTGTGTGTGTTATGGGGTTTCCTCCTCCTCTGATCAGTCACTGCTGCTTATTATGGAATATTGATGTGTCCACATGTGTTTGACCTGTGTGTGTGTGTGTGTGTGTGTGTGTGTGTGTGTGTGTGTGTGTGTGTAAATTGAATCTAAAGCACTTTGTCTGTTTACACACACACACACACACAAAGACACGTTATTGTTTGTTAGTATACAATTAGATTAAAAAATAATCACACACACACACAAACACACACATACACACACGCTGAGTCAGTAATACAGTCAGCGCTGAGGAAATGCTGAGTCAGCAGACAGACTGATATGATATTTTCAGCATGAAGACTTTCACCTCTATAAAGACCTGCCTGCCTGCCTGTATGTCTGCCTGTCTCTCATCTCAGTGAAAAACAAGGACGGAGTGTCTCCAGGCGGTGGGGGGCGTCGCTTATGCAGCCATCTTTAGTTCTGTGGTTTCCTCCTGTCAAATGACAGGTTGTTCCCGGGTTAGGGTTCAGCTGCCCTGCTGGAACCTGAACTTGTTGGAGACGGTGTGTCTCAGCTGGTTCCTGTTATCGGTTCAGCTGATGTCTCTGAGTATTAAAATGTGATTATCATTAATGTGTCATTGTTTGATCAGCTGATTCTGAGTTATCACTGAAACACTCAGTGGTATCAGCTGTGACACACACACACACACACACGCACACACAGTCAGGATGAGCTGAGAAGCAGGCAGGAAACAATCAGCTGACGCTTTTCACTTCCTCCCTCTAAGCCTCCTGACCTCCAGCAGCTGTGTGTGTGCGCCTGTGTGTGTGTGCGCCTGTGTGTGTGTATTTGTGTGTATACACATGTGAGCATGTGTTTGTTTACGTGTTCTCAGTCAGTTACTGGTTGCTTGTAATAAACCTAAAAACAGCTGATTCGAGCAGAAATATCTTGTGTGTCCTCATCAATATATCAGCAGATCAATATGCCAGCTCATCAGTGTGTGTGCTCATCAATATGCCACCTGATCAGTGTGTGTGCTGATCAGTATGAATTAGATAAAGGTGGATTTGATGTAAACTCGATAAAGCCATCAGGTGCACCTCAGGAGCAGCGTTTAAACTGGAAACATCATGTTTATGTCCACGTTTCATTCGTCAGCAAGATCATCGATGTCACTGATTTAGGACAAGGTCAGAGGGCACAGCAGCGATGCAGAGAACAGAAGAAGGTTTGACTCTCCTCCTCCAACATGGCGGCGCTCCTCTGAGCAGCTGACTCGACCCTATTTTAAAGCTCCAGACCGACTGTTTCCACCACAGAGGAAGACCCACCCACTGATGCATTCTTCTTCTTCTGCTGCTGCTGATTCAAGTTCTTCTTCTGCTCCTGATTCAAGTTCTTCTTCCTCTGATGCTGCTGCTTCAAGTTCTTCTGCTTCTTCTGCTTCTTTTTCTGCTACTGCTGCTGCTTCTTCTTCTTTAGCTGCTGCTTCTTCTTTTGCTTCTTCTTCTGCTGCTGCTTTTTCTGCTGCTGCCTCTTCCTCTGGGTTACTGTGGAAACTCTGTGAAAAGCCTGAAGCCTCCTGAGAGGCGGAGAAGAACATCACACCTGCAAGTTAAACCTCCATCAGCAGATGCTAAAATGAGAAGCTGTGTTCAGAGCTTCTCCATCGTCAGCTGGTGTCCTCCACGACACGCTTCTGCAGTGCCAGAGGTTCTGGTGAACTGGTGAACTCGCCATTGGCCTTGCTCATCATTTTCACCCTGTGGGAGTGTATTGAAGATGACTGATAGCTTCTCCTCCATCTTGTTTGTAGTTTATTAAGTAAAAAATAACTTGTCAACCTCTGGATCAGTTACACTCCAACTACTCACTCTGTGATCCGTTAAAACAAACAGATCCACAGAACCTCAGGAGTATGCTGGATAGGACTCGTCCTACACACAAACACGTTTCTACTTCACGGCTCTGTCAGCTCTGACAGCTCAGTTAGCCAAGCAGCTCACAGCTGTCAGCTCAGTTAGCCGAGCAGCTAACAGCTCAGATAGCCGAGGGGCTAACAACTCAGTTAGCTTTGTTAGCAGAGCAGCTAACTCCCCCGTTAGCTCTGTTAGCTCAGTTAGCCAAGCAGCTAACAGCTCTTTCAGCTCAGAGTAGCTGGCGCATCACATCTGTGACTTGGAGTCAGCCATCATGAATCATTCTGCCCTCTGTTCCTGAATCATTGTCTCGAACATCAACATTTTTATGGACCAATCAACAAATCGAAGCTGCAGCTTCTCAGCAGCAATGTGACAAGTTGGTGAAGAAGGTTCACCTCAGGCCTCAAAGAGAGTCGTCTCATGATGAACTGGCAGAAGAACCAAAGACGTTCTCCTGGACAGAGGCCCCTCTCTGAGGTTCTGGAACATTGTCTCAGCTCTGTGTTTGGGCCTCACTGAAGTGAAGCTGGTGGCTGCTGAGATAAATGGTTTTATGAGACGCTAACAAAGCAGCAGCATACTCTCCGCTCACAGACCGGGACAAAAACGCTTTTCAGCTCCAACTTCTGCAGAAACAACGTGCGTCATATTGAGTCAGAGCAGCTGAGGGTCAGATCTAATTTAAAGGGCCGCACGTCCTCTCTGCACGTTTCAACCCATTTATCCCAGAGTGTGTGAATTTCATATCCTGAACGACCCTTTAACATGCAAACAACAGTTTCAGGCATGACGGGGCCCCAACCCCAGCCTGTGATGTCACAGCAGAGCTTATTTAAAGAGACATCAGATAACGGACAGGACAGGGCCGCCGCCATCCAGCTCTGATGTGGTGATGTGTTGACCTTTAAGATAAGGACTTATTTTATGCACTGGCCCTTTACCAGTTCTTCAGTGAAACATGGAGCCATCAGACGCATCTGATAGGAGCGAAGCTGCTCTGAGCTGCAGCCGTCTGCGCAGATCTCTGTGCACAAACTGCTTAAGCAGCTAAAGAAGAAGCTTGTCGTGATAATTAGTATTTAGCTGCATAAGCTAATGAAAAAAAACTATTAAATAATTAACTTCCCTGGTCGCACGTGTTGTCTCCGGCGTTCAGCCACAAACACGAACGACAGAAAAGCCTCATTAGTGTTTGTGACGTGTTTTAGTGACGTGTCTGTAGCCGCACGCTAACGAGCTGCTGCTAACGAGCCTCTGCCGCAGACGAGCTTTGTGCTTGTTCGCTTGATTGTTTTGAGTCAAATTGAAATCAGCTTCAAGACACAGATTTTAACCCTTTATCCCCCTCCTCCCCCGTCCTCCTCCCCCTGTCCTCCTCCCTCCATCCTCCCTGTGTTGTGTCTCTGTCTCCCTGCTGACGATGGACAGACTCTCTCTGTTTTCAGTCTCAACTAATTACCAATCAAGCCCCTTCTCGTTAATTTAATTCATTAGAGTGGGGGAGTCTCGTCCAGTGACAGCCAATCACAGTAGCCCAGTTACAAACCAATAGAACTCTTCGACAGAGACAAGTGATGTTGTTGATGTTTACTGACCTGGGACCAGTCACATACGTTTCCTGGTTACAGTGTTTACTTTAGAGGAGCAGTCGTCATTAAAGTTTCATGGTGCGATTGATTGTGTTCTTTTGTCACATGTAACTTTAAAATCAAGTTTGATTGATTGTTTGATTGTTTCTGAGTGTGCTGCACCTTCTGTAGCTCAGCCTCTACGAAGTTGCAGAGCTGATCATTGTTAGCTGATCAGTTTGTGTTCTGATCAGTATGTCAGATGATCCTGTGTTTGGACTCTGGACCATGCTGCTTGCTGACGCTGCTGCTTCAATGTAACAGGAGAGGAAGAGGGCTGCCACCGCACTCAACCTGGTGGAGGCATCCAGTCTTCAGCGGGCTTGATCTGTTTCTGGTCTCCAGGGTCTCCTGAATGTGTCTGCAGATCAGGAGCTTGTGTAAAGTGACCAGCGGAGACTGAACCAGACAGGAAACGAGCCAAAAAAACGAACCTGCTGCTAAAACAGGCTGCAGGCCGCAGACTGGATAAACATTTGCCTCAACGCAGCTTTGCCCACTTAAACCAAGTGCATCGTACATTATCAGCCTCTAACTGATGTTTGTTAAACTGGACCTCCTGTCTGACCCACGGAGCCAACATGGCCGCCGCTGTAACCGCCGGGTGTCTGTTTAGATGTTCAGAGTCTCTGGTTTCCATCAGCTGATCCATTAAATGGAAAAGCCTCCGTCAGAGTCATGTGATTAACAGTGTTTCCCTCTAATGAAATAACAGTTTGATAGACTGATGATGGCTAATACTGTGTGTGTGGTCTGAGGTAATGACACACACATACAGCTAATGGGGCAGTTATTTCTTCGTTGCTGTGGAGCTGGTCACAACATCCTGATAATCACTGTCCAGTGACATCAGCAGGCCACTGTGTACACGCCTGCGGGCTCTGAGCTGAGAATGCTAGCTGTTTCCCTCTGTTTACAGTTTTTATGCTAAGCTAAACTAAGCAGCAATCAGTGAAATACACTCAATCAAAGAGAGAATGTGTGTTGCTGTTTTTCAGAAAATGTGTTTAAAACTGTTCTGAGATCTTTGCACGTGTAATATTATCATACTGAAACATTAGATATTAACATGAACCGCTGCAGTGAGGGAACGCAGCAGCAGGAAGAAGCTGAGATTTACGGACAGACAGTGAACTCACAGTTCAGGGTGTTAGCGTGTTAGCTCTGTAGCTGTTAATAGCACAGTGAGGCAGTTTACAGCGGTTTGTAATTACAGAGGCCGGCCAAGGGGAAGGCGCAGTAAAATGAAAGTGGACGTATTAAAGCACACTCTGGTTTCCAGTTCACTGTGTTTATGTAATTACAGGAAGTGACACAACAATCAGACCAAATTAGATCCGATTTATTGTTGCACCAACACTACGCATTTACTGTCTCAGTCTCCAGCGAAGATTAAAGGCGCACTCTGTCGTTCTCCACACATCTGAGTTTATTTGATGAGAAACATGCAGAGCTGCAGCTGGGACTGTTAACACGTCTGTTTGAATAAAGTTTTACATTGCATCTGTGCAACGTCCTGTTTATTAAACAGCTGAAACATAAAAAACAGCTCTGACTTCTCTCTTTCGTCAGTTTCATGTTTACTTGTTGTCAGACTGATGGAGGGTTTAACAGCTGAGACTTGTTCAGTCACCGTTTCACCGATTTTAGTCACTGATCGCTCTGTTGACACAGTTCCTGCTTGTATCCAGGCAGCAAGTCCACATCTCTCTCCTCAGCAGCATTTTCCAGGTGTCCTGGAGAATCTCCAGGTTTTTCCAGGTCAGATAGAGGGTTGGAGGAAACAAAGATAATTGATAATTGATAAAATGACGTGAAATAAGGAAGAAAGTGATTTGACTTATTTGAAGCTGTTTGGATTAAGAGCTGTGACACGACAGACACAGTTTCATCGTCTCTGCCTTCAATGCACGATGAATGCACTCTGGATTTCACCTGGAAGTGATGAACACGTGCTGATAAACTGAGCAGCTGCGCCGCGTCGCTGTCTCAGTGTCACAGTAACACACATGATTATGAGCTTTTTCATTTTCACCCAAAAACAACAACATCCAACGTTTGATGCGACATTTGTTGAAGCTGACTCTCTCGACTCGTTCCTGTTGAAGTCACTTTCTCCACAGCTCAGCACGCAGCAGCAGTCGCATGCTCTGCTAGTTTGGGCAACAGTACATGGCTGTAAAAGTTAAATGTCAGGATAAAGATTACTTTCTTAATCCCACCCTGGGACCACCGCAGCAGGAAAGGCAGAAAGGACAGTGCACTCAGAGTGAAACATATTCACAAGATAGAAACGCATCAGTGGAATATACAGCAGATGAGATCATAAATAAATACCAGATCAATCTCAGGAAAACAGTTTGCTAAGTAAAAAAAAATAAAAAAAAATAAAAATAAAAATATATATATATATAGAGAGAGAGAGAGAGAGAGAGTTACTGCACATGTTGATATTGTTATTGCGCATAATTATCAGGAGGTGTTCTGCAGATGTGTGTGGTGAGTGTCTGCTGAGAGAAGGCTTGATTGAACAGTCTGACTGCAGCAGGAAGGAAGACACTGAACTCATCACCATCTCCTTCCTCCATGGGTTAACATGATGCATTCAGTGACAGTGCAGAGCCCAAGTCACTCTGTGACTGAGCTGCGACACAGAGAAAAGCAGGTTCTGCTCCAACAGTTGATGAAGCTGTCGAGTGTCCCGCTCTCTGCTCTGTCCCACCATCACACCAACCAAACCCCCAGCCTCCACCAGGAAGCTGCAGCACAATGTGTCTTTGTTTGATTATTGGAGCCTGAGACTCAAACAGGAGCCTCAGTCACAGAGAGGGACGGGTGAGGATGGGTGAGGACTGGTCAGAGAGGGGGAGATGGATGCAGATGGAGGTGACGGAGAGGGAGGAGTCAGTGTGTGTGAGGGTGAGAGACGGGGTGTGTTGGTTTCTGGCGGCTGTCCTTAGGTGGTTCTGAAACAAATCAGTTTATTAACGAGGGAATGTGAGCGGTGACGCTGCCGATACTCGCAAGTGAGCGATGCCATCGAGTACAGGAAACAGAACAGACAGGTCCAGATACCACCTGGACGCCAGTGTTAGCTTGGCTTAGCGGTTAGCACTGGTCAACACACACACACACACACACACACACACACACACACACACACTGAGGCAGTGTGGTTCAGCAGGGTGATGGATGGTCCAGTGAAATCATAGTCCAGTTAGAGAAACTCTATCTGTGTGCTCTGCCTGCACAGCTGCCTGTTGTCTCTCTCTCTCTCACACACACACTCACAGAGGAACACACACACACACTCAGAGGAACACACACACACTCACAGAGGAACACACACACACACACACTCAGAGGAACACACACACATTCACAGAGGAGCACACACACACACTCACAGACGAACACACACACATACACTCATAGAGGAACACAAAGAGGCAGTGAAAGATCAGCACATTAGTTAATTAGCCTGCTGAGCTGAGGGGGAGACCAGAGAGGAGAGGTCGACAGATGGACCAGAGTGTGTGTGTGTGTGTGTGAGTGAGTGAGTGTGTGTTCCTCTATGTGTGTGTGTTCCTCTATGAGTGTGTGTGTGTCACAGGGTTAATTGTTGGACTCGGCTCACTGTCTCTCTCTGCTGCTGGAGTAAAAACTTTATTATCCCTCCATTCGCAGCGCTGTCTGCACAGAGTGCTCTTCTTCTGCTGTGTTCAGCGGCGTGCGCAGTGGAGCTGCTCGTCCTGGCCGCTGATATTCTCATCACCGTTTCTAATCATCAGCTGGACATGTGACGTGTGGTGCAGCGCGTGAAGAGTTAATCTGTCTGCTCCTTCAAATGTGGTAATGAAGCTGCAGGCTCCTCGTCTGAAGTAAATTACACACTGTAATTAACAAGACGACACATTCAAGTGACTCGCTTTTTATAGGAAATCCAAGTTCAGACATCAGATCAGTCTGATCAAAGTGACAGTCGCCATCTCATCAATGTCGTGTCATTTCTCCTTCACTACAGGAATAGTTGCGCAGTAGCGTGTTATGATAATATTATAATATTTATTAACTTGTTTGCTGCTACACACTTGTGTTGTACAGTAATGATCCAGACACACTGTTGTTTCCAGTATGTGTCCAGCTGTTTTGGTCCTGGCAGCTGCATCATGTTGTTTCCTGTGATGTCACCACTCGTTGAACTCATCATTATTATTATTGTTGTTGTTGTTGGCATTGGTGTTGTTGTTGTTGGCATTGGTGTTGTTGTTGTTGGTAGTGTTGTTGTTGTTGTTGGTAGTGTTGTTGGTGTTGCTGTTGATAATGTTGTTGTTGTTGGTAGTGTTGTTGGTGTTATTGTTAGTAGTGTTGTTGGTAGTGTTGGTGTTGTTGGTAGTGTTGTTGTTGGTGTTGTTGGTGTTTGTGCTAAACAAATGCTGGACTCTGCAGAAGATGCTTCTGAGTATTAGCTTCAGTTAGCAGCAACTGTCCCAGGAGGTCTGTCTCGATTAGCAGTTGGCTTTTGTTTCTCTTGCAGATGCTGCTGTTAGCCTCGGTTAGCAGTTAGCTGTTGTTACTCTTGCAGGTGCTGCTGTTAGCCTGTTAGCGAGCTGAACGGACACAGAGTTAAGTTGATGTCATCTTTCTATCATCAGACACCTGAGCAGGGCAAAGACGGAGAGCACACAGTGTGTGTGAGTCAGGGTGTGTCTGAGTTTGTGTGTATGTGTGTGTCTGTCTGTGTCACAGTGTGTGTGCGTTCATGCTAACAAGCGGTGGCGATGTGGAGCTGGTCCGGTGGGGTACAGCGGATGTCAGAGGAAGTGAAAGCAGTTCTGACGGATGGAGAAGTGGTCCTCAAGTGTTTCCACGTTCACTGTCTCATATTTTGTCTGATTGATCAGCATCTGAGCTGAAATCCAGAGGCATGAAGTGAAGCGCTGCTGTAGTCGAGGGTTCAATTCCCTGTGGGCGCCCATGCTCAGAACGTACGCAGGACGCATTTTAATGCAGAATCTGCAGCGAGCAGGAGCAACCTGCTGCAGCAACCTCATCCTCCATTTTGTCCGTTCACTGACGGCAGATTAACGTTCGACTGATACCTGGCTGACGCTTAGAGCTTTAGTGAAGACGTCATGGCTGGTGTGTGTGTGTGTGTGTGTGTGTGTGTGTGATCGGGGTAGATACAGGTATTGATCGGTTTCCGTCTTCTCAATGAAGCTTCAGCAGCTCCTGTAAGTGAGCTGGATAAACTCTGTTCTCTGTTTACACACACACACACACACACACACACACACACACACACACACAGCTAATCTCTACCCTCACTGGTAGCAGAGTGTGTGTTGCAGTAACAGGAGAGGAGCAGAAGTACCTGGTCCAGAATAAAGTCCAGGTGTGTCTGTCTCCTCTGATGATGTAGAATGACATCACCAGGGCTGTCCAATCAGTGAGTTAACTCTAAGGAATGTCCCACACAGGCCCCTGTAGCTGAGCGTTTGCAGCCCTTACACATTTCCTAATTGTCTCTCTCTCTGTTTCTCTCTCTCTGCCTGTCTCTCTCCCCCTTTCCGTCTCTCTCTCTCTCTGCTTGTCTCTCTCTCTCTCTCTCTGCCTGTCTCTCTCTCTCTCTCTGCCTGTCTCTCTCTCTCTCTCCCTCTCCGTCTCTCTCTCTGCCCGTCTCTCTCTCCACAGTCATGCCCTGTTGAAGCTGACTCTTCATCAGACCTGCAGCCAGCTCTTCTCTCCTCCTCCCCTCCTTTCCTTCTTTCCTCCTTCCCTCTTGCCTCTCCTCCTTGTCCTCTCTCTGTCCGTCATGCTCCCTTCCTCCTCCTCCCTTCTCCTCTTCCTCCTCCTCTCCCTTCTCCTCCTCTCCTCCCCCCTCCTCTCTGCCCCAGCTGCTCCTCCCTCTCTCTCCGTGACATCAGGCAGGGTGGTCTATCGGGCGTTCGACACCTCCCTCACTCACCTGACTGTCCACAGGAGGACAGGTGAGGTGTTCGTCGGCGCTGTCAACCGAGTGCTGAAGCTGTCGTCCAATCTGACAGAGCTGAGGAGTCACATGACCGGACCCGTGGAGGACAACACCAAGTGTTACCCTCCGCCCAGCGTCAGGGCCTGCGCTCACAGGTCTGTCTACACCTGTCCATCTGCTACACTCGTCTGTGTGCCATACCTGTTTGTGTGCCACACCTGTTTGTGTGCTACACCTGTCTGTCTACACCTGATGATGTTTTAACGTTCTCGTTACTACACCTGTCAGCGCTTTACCTGTCTCACCACCCCGTCTGTGTACTTGCAGACCTGCTGTCTAACACCTCCACCTGTCTGTCTGTCCCTGCCCTCAGACTGGAGTCATCAGACAACGTGAACAAGCTCTTACTGGTGGATTATACTGGGAACAGACTGGTGGCGTGCGGCTCGATCTGGCAGGGCGTCTGTCAGTTCCTCAGACTGGAGGATCTCTTCAAACTGGGAGAGCCACATCACCGCAAAGAGCACTACCTGTCTGGAGCCAGAGAGGCTGATGGGATGGCAGGTATGGTCAGACACACCTGCACAGGTGCTAATCTGTTAGCATTCTGTTGGCTCATATTAGCATGAAGCTATCGTCCTTCTGTTGTCTGCGAATTGGGTAAACACGGGCGCAGCTACGCTAGCTGTTTCTCTCTCACACACAGGGCAATCAGTGCTACCTGTGTTGGAGCTAAGCTAACAGGGTAATCAGTGCTACCTGTGTTGTAGCTAAGCTAGCAGGGTAATCAGTGCCACAAGTGAACAAGGTGTATTACAACTAGCAGGTTGACCTGCTGCCAACCTCCATGCTAAGCTAGGGCCAGTGCCAGGGTCAGGGCCGGGGTTTGGGCTGTTCAGGGACGTCCAGCAGAGTTTGTGCTGATGTCACATCGAACTTCCTGTAATTTTGATGTCAGAAGGAAAAACAAAGCTCTGGCGTTTCAACCTGCAGGCGTCAATCATGTGTCAGCGCGTCACAGTGTTTTGCAGGTTTTCTTCAAAATCAGCTGCTGTAGTTTGCCGAATGACGATGATTGACAGCTGTCCTTTGCCAACACATCTCGTGGCGACGTCTGGGTGTTGGTGTGTTGCCGATACACAGAGGATCACACACAGGATCGTGCAGTGGTGGTAAAACGTCGGTAAACTCCGGCAGACTCAGACTCTCATCAGCTGTTTCCTCTGTTTGACAAACGAGGCATCAGCAGCAGAGAGCCGAGGTCACACATGGCGTTTCCTTAGACACACTGCTGATTGGCTCGTTCAGGTGGAGGGTCTCACCTGTTCCTCCTCCTTCTCCACAGGTGTGGTTGTTGGCGAGGACGACTGGACTGCCGACCCAAAGAGGAAGAAGCCGCTGAAGGGTGGCAGCCGCCTGTTCATCGGCGCTGCCATCGATGGAAAGTCAGAGTATTTCCCGACACTGTCAAGCAGGAAGCTGGTGGTGGACGAGGAGAGCGTCAGCATGTTCTCACTGGTCTATCAGGATGAGTTTGTGTCGTCACAGATCAAGATCCCGTCAGACACACTGTCCCTGTACCCGGCCTTCGACATCTACTATGTCTACGGCTTCTCCAGCCGCACATATGTGTACTTCCTGACTCTGCAGCTGGACACACAGCTGACGCAGATGGACGCTGGCGGAGAAAAGTTCTTCACCTCCAAGATTGTCAGGATGTGCTCCAACGACACAGAGTTCTACTCATACGTGGAATTTCCTCTGGGCTGCACCAAGGACGGCGTAGAGTACCGGCTGGTCCAGGCTGCCTACAAGCAGAAGCCAGGGAGGCGTCTGGCCCAGGCGCTCGGGCTGTCTGAGGACGATGATGTGCTCTTTGTCGTCTTCTCACAGGTGGGTGAACATCAATGGCCTGTCTGCACTTCCTCCTGTTGCTCTCTGCCTGTCTCTTTTTGTTTCTCTGTCTCGTGTCCTTTGCATCAATTCAATTCAATTCAGTTTTATTTATATGGTGACAATTCACAACCAAAGTCTCAGGGCTCTTTACAGTCAGAGCAGAGACCACACTCATTACTGTTAATCACACCCAGCAGCTCCACCACCAGCAAACACCTGGAGACAGAGGCAGGAGAGACTTCCTGTAACAGGCTGACATCTGGGACTGATCCTGGATCTGCCCTGACTGGCTAGGGGAGAGAGAGAGAGAGAGGGAGAGAGGAGGGGAGGGAGAGGCAGGAGGGGAGAGCGTGAGACAGGAGGGGAGAGGGAGAGAGACAGGCAGGAGGAGAGAGAGAGAGACAGGAGGGAAGAGAGAGAGAGAGAGAATCCAACACATCACAGACAGAGATACAGGTGAACATAAAGATGAAACTGACAGAATGGTAGAGCAGCAGAGTCCTAACTATGGCCTGCTGTTAGCAGGACAATAATGATAATAATACAATAATGATAATAAATGGCAGCAGAGGACAGGGGGCAGGTCGGTGGAGCCACAGATCAGATGTTCAGCTCTGGAGCCACAGGTATCTGTAGAGAGGTACAGAGAGAGACACCAGAGAGAAACAAGCACAGCACTAGGGGAGAGAGGACACAGAGTTAATGACATGTAGACATGGTTTACAGATGAGAGGATGGGTCTGAGGAGAGAGAGGAGAGGAGGAGTGTGGAGACCATCATGGGACGTCCCGCAGCAGCCGAAGCCTCTAGCAGCATAACTGAGGGGTGGCATTAAGGAGTAACTGTGACTAACTATGGGTTTAGTTATCATGATAACTAGAACTATAACTAGAGCTGTGAGCTTTGTCAGAGCTAAAGGCTCGGCCTCCCATTCTACTTTTGGAAACTCTGGGAACCACAAGCAAACCTGCTCTATGGGAGAGAAGTGATCTGTTGGGGTAATAAGGAGTTAGCATCTCTCTTAGCATCCTTTGTGTGCTTCGCGTCCTTTATGTCCTTCGCGTCCTTCGTGTCCCTTGTGTCCTTCGCCTCCTTCGTGTCCCTTGTGTCCTTCGCCTCCTTCGTGTCCTTTGTGTCCTTCATGTCCTTTGTGTCCTTCATGTCCTTCACGTCCTTGGCGCCTGCTGATTCTGTTTCTTTGTGTGATTTTCTGTGAATCGTCTCCTGTGCTCCTGTTTGCTGGGACGTTGCAGGTGTGTGTCCTCACTTGTCAGGTGTGCATTCCCTGGTTATGTTGGGGCTGTCTCACACTGCGGACATGTGTTTGTGTGTTCAGGGTCAGAAGAATCGCTCAAACCCTCCCAGAGAGACGGTCCTCTGTCTGTTCACCCTCCACAACATCAACCTGGCCATGAGAGAGAGGATCCGCTCCTGTTACCGTGGGGAGGGACACCTGTCGTTACCATGGTTACTCAACAAGGAGCTGTCCTGCATCCACACAGTAAGAGAACACGAACTGATGCGTGTGTGACTGGTTCACTGGAGTGTGACCCAGTGCACTAACACTGACAGGGTGTGAACTCTCAGTCAGACTGGTTCACATACCAGTGTTACTGTGTGTGAACGAATCGCTCTCTGTCTGTCTCTCCCTGTCTGTCTCTCTCTGTCTCCCAGTCTGTCTGTCGGTCTCTGTCTGTCTGTCTGTGTCTCAGTCTCTGTCTCTCTCAGCGGGGTTACTTCAGGTCGGGGGCTAGATGATGTTCTTATTCATGGCAGTAATGCCCTGCAGTGGTAACCATGACAACCAAGCAGGGAAACCCGCCGGGAGTCCGGGAGCGGAGCTTGGACTGGGGACAGGATGGTGGAAGGAAGAAAGGGTTGTGGCTGCCCCTGGCAGCCACCTAACCAACCAATCAGCTGACCGACTAACTAACCGACCAATCACAGCCAATCAGCCACATGCTGATGAAAGTGATGAAGTATGAGCTAACGACCCATGTTACTGTGTATGTGTGTGTGTGTGTGTGTGTGTGTGTGTGTGTTTTGAGGGAAAGAGAGAGGAGGCGGGGCCAGTGTCCAGGCTCTGACCTGCTTCTTTTGTATTAAACAGTAGGGAGGGTGTGTGTGTGTGTGTGTGTGTGTGTGTGTGTGTGTGTGTGTTTGTTTCGCTCTTCCTCTTCGCATCACCAGCAGGCTGCCTGTCTGCACAACATGTAACAGTCTGCCGTGTGTGTGTGTGTGTGTGTGTACCAAGCTCATGATTAATTGTGATGGAAGGTCCTGGAGGTACACTTCAGTTAAACTAGCTGAAGTGTGTGTTTCAGACTTTCAGCCCTGTTCTGTTGCTGATGCATCAAGGCCTCAACCCGCTAATGACAGGGTGTTACCCTGGTGTGTGTGTGTGCGTGTGTGTGTAGTAACCCTGCTCCTCCCTGTTTATATAGTCACCAGAAACACAGACATAAACTGACCTGTGATACAACATGTGTGACACTGTGGACACGCTCAGGATGAGAGTGATGGACGGGTGTCTCAGCCTATCACAGCTGCTTCCTGCTCTGTTCAGACCTGTTTTTTGAGCTGCATGATTGTCTGCATCAGTGCAGTTTTACTCAGCTGACAACACAAATGAGTCACTGAGCAGAACATTTCTAACGAGAGGAGTGAAGGTGGCCTTCACTGCACGTGCGTTAGTTTATTATTAATTATTATTTTGTGTCCGTCAGCTCAGATTAAAACTAGACTTACTCTGCTCCTCTCGCATCGGCCATCAACACCATGCAGCAGGTGCAGCAGCAGGAACATCAGCAGGAACATCAGCAGGAGCAGCATCAGGAACATCAGCAGGATCATCAGGAACAGCAGCAGAATCATCAGGAACATCATCAGGAACACCAGCGGGAGCAGCATCAGGAACATCAGCAGGATTATCAGCAGGATCATCAGGAACAGCAACAGGAACAGCAGCTGAGTCATCAGCAGGAACAGCAGCGGAATCATCAGCAGGATCATCAGGAACATCAGCAGGAACATCAGCAGGAGTAGCATCAGGAACATCAGCAGGATCATCAGGAACAGCAGCGGAATCATCAGGAACATCATCAGGAACACCAGCAGGATCATCAGCAGGATCATCAGGAACAGCAACAGGAACAGCAGCGGAATCATCAGCAGGAACAGCAGCGGAATCATCAGGAACATCAGTAGGAACATCAGCAGGAGCAGCATCAGGAACAGCAGGAACATCAGGAACAGTGGGAACAGCAGCTGAAACATCAGCAGGAGCAGCATCAGGAACAGCAGCGGAATCATCAGCAGGATCATCAGGAACAGCAGCAGGAACATCAGCAGAAACATCAGCAGGATCATCAGGAACAGCAGCAGGAGCAGCATCAGGAACAGCAGGAACATCAGCAGGAACAGCGGTGGAAACATCAGCAGGAGCAGCATCAGGAACAGCGGGAACAGCAGCTGAAACATCAGCAGGAGCAGCATCAGGAACAGCAGCGGAATCATCAGCAGGAACATCAGCAGAATCATCAGCAGGATCATCAGGAACAGCAGCAGGAACATCAGCAGAAACATCAGCAGGATCATCAGGAACATCAGCAGGAGCAGCATCAGGAGCAGCAGGAACATCAGGAACAATGGGAACAGCAGCTGGAACAGCAGCAGGAACATCAGCAGGAGCAGCATCTGATGTTCAGCAACACAAGCAAAATCTGATGTTCAGCAGGAACAGCATCAGCAGGAACATCAGCGGAAACATCAGCAGGATCATCAGAAACATCAGCAGGATCATCAGAAACATCAGCAGGAATATCAGCAGGAACAGCAGCAGGAACAGCAACAGGAACAGCACGTCTTGTGATTTAATATGCACTCACCTGAACACAGGCATCACATGACATGCTGACATGTGACACATGTTTCACAGCATCTGCAGAAATGCAAGACTAGTCCTGCCACTACACACACACACACACAAAACACAGCTGTGAACCTGAAACAACCTGCAGTTGATTGTGTAGTTGTGTCATTGTGTGTATATTGTTGTGTTGTTGTGTCAGTGTGTGTGTTGTTGTGTGTTCCTGCTGATGTTCCTGTTGCTGTTCCTGCTGTTCCTGCTGCTGTTCCTACTGATGTTCCTGATGCTGCTTCTCCTGTTGCTCCTCCTGCTGTTGTTCCTTCTGTTCCTCCTCCTGTTGCTCCTCCTGTGGTTCCTCCTGCACTGTGTGGACGTTGTGGTTTATCTCCTACGTTAACCCACTGTGTTGTCTCCTGTGTGTTCTGCAGCCAAAGCAGATCGGAGATGATTTCTGTGGTCTGGTGTTGAATCAGCCGCTGGGAGGTCTGAGGGTCATCGAGGGGAACCCACTCTATGAAGACCGGACCGAGGGCATGGGTGCTGTGGCTGCGTACACCTACGGAGAACATACTGTGGTGTTCGTGGGAACCCGGAGTGGGCAGCTGAAGAAGGTAGGAGGGGAGGGAGGACAGGTACGGGAGGAAAGGGATGGTGCGTAGACTGCACCGCTGTCTGTGGCATCAGTTAGAGAAATTAGAGACGTTGTCATTAATACACTCTGTAGTAGCAATCTCCATGGCAACAACAGTCATGGATTTCCCATCTATGATTGTTGTCATTGTATCAGCTAATCTGACATCTGATTGGCTCAGAGAGAGTGATGTCAGCAAGTAAGGAGAGAGCAAGGCAACAGGAAGCTGGAGGGGACGTCCCAGGGGAATGGGTGTGCGTGTGCGTGTGCGTGTGCGTGTGTGTGTGTGAGTCAACAGCTCTTTGTTCTGCTTCCAAAACAAACAGGCCTGAGGGGAGAGGAGACACGCTGCACTGACGGCACCTCCCAACACACACACACACACACACACACACACACATACACAGACAGACAGACAGTGGAGAACAGAGTCAAACTCTCAGTGATGAGATTTCAGGGGCCACCGCATGTTCTGGTCTGTCCTGGTCCCAGTCTGAGGTCCTGTAGGTGTGTGCTAACAGCCTGAGTTCAGAGATGATTAAAGGAGCATTCCACTGATTTCACATGACAGGACCCGGTCAGTGTGAGCAGGAGCAGGAGGAGGAGGACTGGCCTGAAATGGACTGGAGTCTTGATGTCACAGCCGGCGCAACGTCACAGCTGGTGTGATGTCGCCCAGTTCACAGTGTTCTCAGGCTGAAGTTCTTGTTTTTGTTCTGCAGCAGTACCTTCTTCTGTTGCCGTAGTAACGGTTGCTAATACTGCTGCTGGCATGACGAGCGCTCGGCGTGGCGCTCCAGCTGGCATGCGGCCAATGAGTCTTTGTGTCAAACAGTAAAAATGATCCATTTTCAGATCTCTACAGATTTGCTGCGACTGAAAGCTTTTTCTTTCCTTTCCTGCGTTTTTCTAAAAGAACATTTCCTTCTCCTCTTCCTCTTTTCCATTAGCACAAAGTGAATTAGCAGAGATGAGTCAGCCAATCAGCTGTGGCATTCACAGGGAGCGCAGCCATTATTGGCTAATGAGACGACGGGGAATTGAGGCTTTTATTGTAATAACAGTAATGTGTGTTTGTAACCGAGCCGCCTGCACCTGCTTCTCACTTCTTCCAAACATCGTTTCTGCTTTTTCTGTTTCCGGCAGCGACAACAGTGGAGTCCTCGGAGGCAGAGAGGGAAATTAATCTGTTGAGTTCACGCAGACGATTATTATTAGGAGAGGCCTGCACCTGTTCCTGCCTTTCAGCGCAGACTGATCAGAGCTGCTCTTCACAATCAACACCTGATGAACGTTTGTTCTGATGTGATGCGGCTGCACCTGCAGGACTCACCTGCGGAGGGAGCTTCTACCTCCCTGCTTCACTTGTTCACCTGCAGAACCTGCGTTTAAGGATTATTCCAGATTCTATAAAATGGTGGAGGCTTCGTGGCGTCTCATTGAACCCGTTACACAACATAAAGAGATGCTTCTGTTCGTAAGACTCAGGCCATCCGATCCGATCGATCACTGATCAGCTTATTGGCCGGCACTGTTTGTTCCACAGCAGCGTCAGGACAAGGACGAGCTGCGTTTATTCGTTCTGTGCTTCACTCTCCAGATTTGTTTGTGAACTGTTGTCAGCCCCGAGTTGTGTCTGCAGGTGGCTTGTCTGTAGCCTGAGAGACGAAACCTAGGACAGGGACTCCTGCAGTCAGTCGGTGCTGCTCGCTTAGCTCAACACTGACCATGTCTCACCGGGACGATGATGTAAACCCGGGAAGTGACGGGACACAGAGTGTGTCAGATGGGCTGCAGGCAGTAACACACCTGTAACACACGGCGCTCCGCACTGCAGGGGCATGTTGTAGACACTGAGTGTCAGCAGAGTCCTGACGGTTCATACGTTATTACTGAGGCCACACACCATAGAACATGAAACGTTCAGGGAAGCTCGGACAAATGGGAATCAGTGTGACAGCTTGTTCAGAACGATTTGCGATCTGCAGACACGGCTGAGCGATTTGTTAGCTAATGCTAACTAGCCACGATTTCTGCATCACCAGTTGTTTTATCTAATATTAATCAATTAAAAATCAATTAAACGCAAACCGTGACCAACAGTTTTCCAGGACATCTCTTCATTTGTTCAACCACTTCCTGTAAGGACATCAATCTGAAAGCTGATTGGCCGGTTTATAAAGACTCAGCAGTGATTAGCTGTTCACTCCAGCAGTGTAGCAGGCTCCTGGCCAATCAAATTACTCCCTCTGCAGAGAGAGCTCATTGATTGGCTTAATGTTGTGAGAAAGAATGAAAGTGTGAATTGTTTATATTGCTGTGGCTGTAGTACACACACACACACACCTGAATCAGCCAATAAGCAGTGATATTTGGATATTAACTGATGTTGATTGGTGTGTGATTGGAGGAGGGAGCTTCACACCTGGGCTCACCCCACACACACACACACACACACGCATAAGTAAATAAATATGCGTACATGTCAGTGCAGAAACAGAGACACACACACTTCCCTCTCTGTTCACACTGAGTTAAGGACCAGCTGGTGTTTTTGTTTTGATTGGCTCCAAATTAGATTAGAGACGATTGGCGGTTGCCACAGCAACAGCGTTATCACCCTTCCTCCGCTTCTTCTTGCTGATTTGGAGATTTGGGAAGCAGCTGATTAGCCAATCAGATATCTGACAGGAGGAGTGTGTGTCCGTGTTCATAACTTTCAAAAAATTGTCAGGGACATACAGATGACATCACAGTGACATCACAGTCGTGTTACCCCCTGGTCGAGTCAGGTTTTATTGTCAGTGTGTGAGTATGAACCAGTGTGTTACTGAGCATGTGCAGCAGCGTGCGGCGGTCCTCGGCCTCTTTCCTTCAACAAATAAACAACTGTGAATAAAATAAACAGCTCAGAGAGAGATTGAGTCCTGCTGTGCCCGCTGAAACTGCGCTACCATCCTCTCAGAGTAAAACGCCCCAGATCCAGACCCAGACCCAGACAGGCTGAGACATTAACTCTGGATCTGAGCGCTCAAACACAGGTGTGGACGCCGTGACGACATCGAACTCGATTCTCAGACAGTTCACTGATGATCTAAACGAGTGTGTCTCCTCACCCAGTGTGATTCACTGCTGCAACTCCCTTCCTGCCACCTGAACACACTTGTCCTTCACCTCCCAGTCTGAGCAACACACACACACACACACACACAGCACCAGGAATAGCTTCTAAATGGATCAGGGAGAACAGGCCGTATGTGAAACCTGGGTGTAGATTTATGTCTCTGCCTGGATGAGCTGCTGCTGTCAGGGGCCAGCCAGCCCATAAATCCACTGTATGTGTGTGTGTGTGCGTGCCACAGTGCCAGGGGCTCTGAGTTAAAATGGGTTGATGATTCTGTCTGGGGCAAGTCAAGGCATTGTTCTGCATGGGTGACTGAGAGGCTGCACTGTGTGTGTGTGTGTGTGTGTGTGTGTGTGGTTATTGATTCGCCTCAGGTTGTGTTTTTGTGTATTTGTTTTCCTGTTTACGTATTCTGTATTTCTGTGTGTGTGTTGATAGAGGAGGGCGGGGTTTAGAGTGTTAAGACATCAACTTACAGATCTGGCTGCTGCGTGTGTGTTTCCAACTGCGTGAGTCAGTTTGTGTGTGTGTGTGTCAGCACGTGTGTGTGTGAGTGTTTCCAGATGTTGCAGTTACAGCAGATGTGGGATCAGCTCTTGTGATGTTAGAAGCTGCTCTCATTGGCTGGAGACATTTGTTTAATTGGTTCAAACTTTATTAGCACATTTGATTGTTTACACTCGTTGAACTGTAGATTTGCATATTTACTGATATTCAATGGTAGTGCTAACAGGTATATGCTAACTGGTATATGCTAACGTATGTACAGAGAGCTGTAGCATCTTTAGCTTATTAGCTCTAATGCTAACAGTTTGTCATTGTGAAGCGTGTCCAGGCTGATGCACGCTGGGTGTTGTAGTTTTATTGAAACTGTTCTTCAAACAGTGAGTGCTTGCATGTGTCTGTGCAGCGGCGTGCAGGGACCCCAGCCTCTGATGCCAGTAAACATTCTGACAATTAATGTTAACTGCAGCACTTACATGCTAACTTTGTTAGCATTAAACCAGCTCCTCTCTGCTCTGATGTTGGACTTGTTGCATCGTTAGCCTGTTAGTTGTGACTCCTGATGCTACTTATTGTAAGGAAGTTAGCTAGCACCACAGAGTTATTGTGTTATTCAGCAGCATAGCAGGAGAAGCTGTCTGCTCACAGCAGCTGCTGTTTGTGTCTCTACCTGTCTGTCTGTCTGCCTGTCTGTCTGCACTCTCCTCTGTGCAGCATTTGGTCAAAAAGCTGTTGATGAAACATGTTCAGCAGCCATATGCTGTCAACCTCTTTATGTTTTAATGCATATGGACTCAGTGTATCTGCACTGTTTCCGTGCAGCTCTCTGTGTTAATGAGGAGACACACAGCTGAGTCCGGGCGAGCACGCTCTGCAGAACTGATGCTAACTCTAAAAACCTGTTGAACTCTCTTATTTGTGGGTGTTTAGATGTGACATGTTGCTGCACAGATGCCTGGACGGAGTGCACCACCCAGTATCTCTGGACACAGTGGTGTAGAGGAGGGGGGAGGAGTAGGGGAGGAGGAAGAGTAGGGGGGAGGTGGGTCGGCTGTTAGCACTGCTCTTGTGTTAGTGTTGGTGTGCTGTGGTGCTAACAGGTTGGAACCTGCCAGAGAGCGCAGTAATGATTTACTCTGTTTACCTAACTGTTTGACCTCTGTGTGTGTGTGTGTGTGTGTGTGTGTGTGTTTCTGTGTTTCCTGTAATTATTCAAAGCTCTCTCTCTGGTTTAGCTGCCACCGTAATAAATCCAGGTGTTTAGTAGACCCCTCTAAACACCTGGACTGTGTGTGTGTTCTCAGTAATGCAATCCTGACTGATCCCTGTTTGACTTTGATTTGATGAAAGGTGTTTTGGTGACGGAGGAGAAAGTTTGAAATGAAGAAAACCAGAATCAGACGAGTGTGAACAAGGTTTTTCAGCTGGGACATCCTTTAACTCTGCACGTCGATCAATTCCTCCTGACTAGTTCCTCCTGATCAGTGAGTCAAGGTATCAGTGAAAATATGTTTAAACTGAGAGGAAAGAAAAAACTGCTGCCAGTGTTTTGTTTGTTCGTAGTGTGTGTGTGTGTGTGTGTGTCCGTGTGTGTGTGTATGTGTCCTTGCCCGTTGATAAATGGCTCTTCATTCTTGGTCAGGAGTCTCTAATAAATATTGCTGTACCATCACACACACATACTTTATCACAGCTGTGTGTGTTCACCTTGGGAAATGACTTCATCTCTCTCTCTCTCTCTGTTCTCCTCACCCGTATCTCCCCCGTTTTGTCTTTATGTCTCTCTCTCTCTCTCTCTCTCTCCTTATTGAACGTGTTTTACAGCGAAATCCATAAAGTTTGTCCCAAAGGACACATTTTAGCCTGACGTCACACACAGACACACGCACACACACAGAAACACACACATACACACACACAGTGGTAAAACAGTGTGCGGTCTGCATGAAAAGCGAGCGAGCCTATCTGCTTCCTCTCTCTCATGGCTTGTCTGCAAAATACCCTGGATAGCTGTGTGTGTGTGTGTGTGTGTGTGTGAGTGGTGTGGCAGAGAGCTGGTGCCACACCCAGTCTAAATCTGAACATGGTTTGACTCCTGAAAAACAACACTCCAGCAGACTGTACTGTGTGTGTGTGTGTGTGTGTGTGTGCATGTGTGTGTGTGTCTGTGTCTGTGTGTGTATGTGTGTGTGCGTGAGTGTGTGTGCGTGAGTGTGTGTGTGTGCGTGTGTCTGTGTGTGTGTCTGTGTGTGTGTGTGCATGTGTGTGTGTGTGTGTGCGTGTCCGTGTGTGTCTGTGCATGTGTGTGTGTGTGCATGTGTCTGTGTGTGTCTCTGTCTGTGTGTGTGTGTGTGTGTGTGTGTGTGTGTGCATGTGTCTGTGTGTGTCTGTGTGTGTCTGTCTGTGTGTGTGTCTCAATTCAATTCAATTCAATTCAAATTTATTTATATAGTGCCAATTCACAAGTCATCTCAGGGCACTTTACAAACAGAGCGGGTCTAGACCACACTCATTACTGTTAATCACACCCAGCAGCTCCACCATGAGCAAACACCTGGAGACAGAGGCAGGAGAGACTTCCTGTAACAGGCAGAAACCTTGGGCAGATCCTGGCTCTAGGTGGACGGACATCTGCCCTGACCAGTTGGGGGGAAAGAGAAAGAGAGAGAGATAGGAGGGGCAAGAGAGAGAGAGAAAGAGAGACAGGAGGGGAGAGAGAGAGAGAATATACACCTTGTCGCAGACAGAGATACAGGAGTACATAACTTTACATGGAACAGAATCGCAAAACAACAGAATCCTAACTATGGCAACTATTTGCAGTACAATATAGAATAATGATAATAAGTGGCAGCAGAGGACAGGGGGCAGGTCGGTGGAGCCACAGATCAGATGTTCAGCTCTGGAGCCACAGGTGGTTTGAGTGGACGAGGGACAGACACAGTCTCTATAGGAAACGGGGGGTAGTGGTGATCATGGGAGTCTGTGTCTGTGTGTCTGTGTGTCTGTGTGTGCATGTGTCTGTGTGTGTGTATGTCTGTGTGTGTGTGTGTGTGAAACCTTCAGGAAAAGACTCAAGTGTCAGACTTTTATTGTGAAACTGCCACAGGAAGTTTAATTAATCAATTAATCAATTAGCATCCAAATGATGGCTGTGATGAAGGACTGCAGCAGGAAACAATGAAGAGGAGGATGGAGGAGGAGGACAGTGAGGAGGAGGAGGACAGAGAGGAGGACAAAGAAGACAGATAGGAGGAGGAAGAGGACAGAGAGGAGGACAGAGGAGGAGGAGGAGCAGGAGGACAGAGAGGAGGACAGAGAGGAGTAAGTGGGGGAGAAAATGTTGGAGTTGAATCCTCTGAGCACCTGAAACTGGGTCACATTAACAGGAGATACAGAGGAGGAGGGGCAGCACAAGAGAAGGGCTGTGTGTGAGTGTGTGGGAGAAAAAGTGTGTGTGTATGTAGCTGGTTTATGTCATACTGTGACAGCAGTTTAACACCAGCAGAACATCCTCAACTGATCCAAGAGAAACACTGAGAGCAGAGCAGAGGAGATGAGGAGATGAGGAGAGGAGACAAGGAGATTAAGAGAGGTGACGAGGAGAGGAGACAGTGTATATGATGATGTCAGCAGCTGGATTCTGACTGTATGAAGACCAGTGAAACCAGTCAGAGCCAGACTGGAACCAGCTCAGTGAACAGCAGAAGAGTCCTTTATACTCAGAGGGTGTGTGTGTCAGACAGCTCTTTGTTTCTCTGTTATTGTGACCCAATGAGAAGTGTTTCTTGTTCCCAGGAGCTGTGTGTGTGTGTTTGTGCGTGTGTGCGTGCGAAGGTCATGATGAGTCCAGTGTCTTCACTGTCTGCTGCTTCTCTGCAGGCTGCTGAGATGTTGACATGATGTTGGTGCTGTTGTTGATGGTGTGATGTTGTTGACGGTGCTGTCATTGAGGTTGTGATGTTGTTGTTGTGATGTTATTGACGTTGGTGCTGTTGTTGAGGTTGTGATGTTGTTGTGACGTGATGTTGTGACGCCACTGTTGTTGACGTTGTGATGTTGGTGCTGTTGTTGACGTTGAGACGTTGTTGGCGTTGGTGCTGTTGTTGACGTTGTGATGTTGTTGATGTTGGTGCTGTTGTTGATGTTTGTGAGGAGTGAAAGCTGTTTGGAGGAAATCCCAACATTAGCACGATGCTGCAGCTCATACGTGTTCAGTGATCAGAGCTAAGGTGGGGTCCCGGCATCCTGGTGTCCCACCGTCACACGTCCTGGTGTCCCAACACCCCACGTCCTGGCATCCCAATGCCCCACGTCCTGGCGTCCAGCCTCCCACACCCTGGCGTCCCACGTCCCATGCCCTCATTAAGTGGCTGATAATTTGTGATGCTGGTCTGTTTTTAGTGTGAAGATGAGGCATTCAGCTTGTTAACGGTCTGTCCTGTAATTAATATTTCCTCCAGCGTCACAGTCCGTCTGCTGTTTCTCACTGAAACACCCCAACCCACTTCACAGAGTGTGTGTGTGTGTGTGTGTGTGTGTGTGTGTGTGTGTGTGTGTGCGCGCTGTTGCCTCATGTTTCATCACACACTGAAACGAGTGACAATTATTTCCTGCAGAAGTTAATTAGCTCTCTGCAGCGTCTTTGTCTCTATCTCACCTGGCTGTGTGTTAACGAGCTCAGTATCTGCTGCCAAATATAAAACTGATCATCAATTAGAAGAACAGTCGTTAAGATGAAAGAAATAATAACTGAACGGCAGCTGATCACATCTATTAACAATCTCTAAATGAACCCTCTGTACAGGCTTTATGAGAAAGACATCCATCTGTGCACTGATAGCTGCTAACTGTTAGCTGTTAGATGCTAACTATTTCTGTTAGCTGCTAACTGTTAGCTGATGTCTGGGGTCAGTTTGGCTGTTATTTGTGAGCTGCTAACTGTTATGTGTTAGCTTCTAGCCGTTATCTCATAGCTGCTACCCCTTATCTGTTGGCTGCTAACTGTTATGTGTTAGCTGCTAGCCGTTATCTGTTAGCTGCTAAATGTTATCTGTTAGCTGTTAACCATTATCTCTTGGCTGCTAACTATTTCTGTTAGCTGCTAACAGTTAGCAGCTAGCTATTGGCAGATGTCCGAGGTCAGCCTGGTTTTTAGCGTTTATCTTTTAGCTGTTATCTTTTGTCTGTTAGCTTTCAGTGTGAGAGTGAGTGTGTGTGTGTGTGTGTGTGTGTGTGTGTGAGTGCATGTGTGAGTGTGTGTGCATCAACCACGGGACTTTTAACAGAACTAGAGTCAAAGATGCAGCGAGAAAACAAAAAACAAAGAAATCCAGAATTTAAAAATATGATGATATAAATATATCTTATATAAATATGATTATAGATTATATAGTATAGATTCAGACAGACAGGCAGGTAAGCAGAGACACAGGCAGACAGACAGAGGGACAGACAGACAGGCAGTGAGACAGGTAGACAGGCAGAGGGACAGACAGACATGCAGAGAAACAGGTAGACAGGCAGAGAGACAGACAGACAGTCAGAGAGGCAAACAGACAGGCAGAGAGACAGACAGACAGAGAGGCAGACAGACAGGCAGAGAGACAGACAGGCTGTAGGTTACATCATGTTTAGTTCAGTTCTTCCTTCATGTTCTGCTTTTTATCACTGAGACACAGACACTGAAACCGTAAACACACTGAAGCTCTGCTGTCTGTCTCTCTGCCTATCCCTCTCCCTGTCTGCCTGCCTGTCTGTCTACCTGTCTCTCTGCCTGTCCTTCTCCCTGTCTGCCTGTCCCTCTGCCTGTCTGTCCGCCTGTTTGTTTCCTTCTCTTTTTACTTTTGCATCATCTCTCTCTCCTCTGTAACAGCTGCCCTACATAGTGAGGGATAGATCATGTTGCATCACCACACACACACACACACACACACACACACACACACAGAGGTGGATTAATTATTATTCGGTTGCCAAGGAGATGATGGAAGAATGAGCAAATCTGTCAGCTCCCCAAAGAGACCGAAGACTCTGCACACTCTGTGCCTGTCTCTCTCTTACTCTGTGCCTGTCTCTCTCTCACTCTGTGCCTGTCTCTCTCTCACGCTGTGCTTGTCCCTCAATCTGTGCCTGTCCCTCTCTCTCTGCCTGTATCTCTCTCTGCCTGTCTCTCCCTCTGCCTCTCTCTTGCTCTCTCTCTCTCTCTCTCTCTGTTTATCTCTATCTCGTTTTACCTCGCAGGCAGGTAAATGGATGTATATTATCTATATAGTATCTGTGATATCATATGTATTTGTTACCATGGTGATAATCTGGGCTCATGGAAACATTGTGTTGTATCATCAGGCTGCAGATGAATCACTGACATTAACTACATCAAGAGGTGTTCAACTGAGTAAATAAATAAACAAATAAACAACAAATAGAGTAACACAGTAAATAAACAGAAGTTGTGACTTTTTGAATAAATAAACAACGTAACCTCGGCACAGGACACACAAAATAAACACGTTAGGTGATTTTTATCTTTGTGTTATTGATTAAAACTTGTTAAATTAGGAAATGGTCATTAAATCACTGCTGATGTGACAGAATCATCACTGACATTGCTGCCAATCAGTGACCATGATCAGTTATTAATCAGCGATCAGCTCCAGTCAGAAACATTAGGAGATACAGGAAGTGTCAACATGTCAGGATGCCAATGACACCAGAGAAGAAGACAGACAGGCAGGCAGGAACACAGACAGGCAGGCAGGCAGAGACACAGACAGACAGGCAGAGACACAGACAGGCAGGCAGAGAGAGAGACAGACAGGCAGGCAGAGAGACAGGCAGGCAGAAAGGGTGTGCGTCCTGCTGCTTTCACCTCCTCTGTCACTTTTATTTTGTGTGTGTGTGTGCGTGTGCACGTGTGTGTGTGCACACGCCTGAGGGGTTTGAACCATCAGTTGGTGGTCTCAGCGTTGTTTTTCTATTGTGTGTGTGTTTGTGTGTGTGTGTGTGTGAGAGAGAGTGTGTGTGTGATGGGGGATGGGAAGAAACTAATAGGCTTACCCCCCCACCCTTCACTGCCCTTCCTCCTCCTCCTCCTCCTCCCTCAGGCTCTGATGGCTGACTGAACAATGTTTAGTGTCTGTCTGAAGGAGCTAATGGAGAGGATGGCCCTCCATCACACACTAACACTCACACACACTCTCTCTCTGGCCCGTCTTTGTCTGCTCTCTGTTTAAAAGAACATTTTTATTTTTTGGTTTTTGTTTAAGCATCGTCTTCATCCTGATGCGGTCGCCGTGACAACAGATGCGGAGGTGTGGAGGTTTGTCACTGGAAACAGCTGTTTGATCAGAGAATGAAGTTGCAGCAACACATGGATCATCCAAACAGTCTGCCGAGCTATTGCTGGTGCTAAACATCAGCATCTCTCTGCAGACACACACTCACTGTAAATCAGCAGGTTTCAAAGGACGATGCAGTTAAATACAGCACGATACAGACAGATTGGACTGTTTTACATCAGTTTGCACTAACTGTCCTGTTTAATCCCGTTTTGAGCATCGCTGTAGTTTAAGAGAAGACAGTCAGTCTTCAGTCAGTAGAGCGAGGACCTTCAGCTCACACACTGAGCTGCTCTGCTGTTCAGACGCTTCAGCACCAAAGGGCAAATCGACCAAAACATCATTTTCAAATTTGTCCACATTAGTGAGTCCACAGGCCAAGAAGAGCAGCAGCAGCTGGGTGAAACCTGAGCGTGCAGGCTAACTGTGTGTGTGTGTGCGTGTGTGTGCGTGCATGTGTGGTGCAGGCTGGTGTTGGGTTTCGGTAATGTGTGTGTAAATGAAAGAGAGCAGCAGACAGATTGAATGAGTCTGTTAACGGACAGTGTCTGACTGAACCAGACTTCCTTCAAAAAACACTAAATTTAATGTTTCTACAAAAAATACAATTGATTTTAAAAATCACACAAATTAAAAGAAAAAAGAAAATTTACTGAAAGTGCTGACTGATGCACTACGTGGCCAAAAGAATGTGGACACCTCCATGTGACAGGAACCTGATCTGTATCCGTTTCCCTCCCTTGGTTTCTCAGCGATGCTGTACACCGTACACATCTGAAGGGTGGTGACACGATAACTTTATTTTAATAAACAACTAAAACATCTGTATTCAAGATGTTCCACAGATTTCTGAAGGAAGTCTAACGTGTTTAATGTTATGCAAATACAATAAACCAGAGAGATTAAAGGAGCAGATTTCCTAAAGAAAACGTGTTGTATGTATGAGTTCAGTCAAACTTTGATTAAGAGTTTAGGAACAAGCATAAAACAACATGTTATGGCTCAGAGACACAACCACACAGTCACACACAGTCGGCTGTCCACAAACTTCTGGCCGTGTGGTGTTTCTGAGCAGGAGACAGAGAGTGTTAATCAATCTGTTAGTGCTGGGACACACTCAGAGGCTAACGCAGCTCACACAGTAATAATAGCACGAGTCACTAATCAGATCAGTTACCACAGTCATTGGTCCTGTAGCTGGCACAGCATGTCTGTGTGTCTTTTTAAGGTTGATAATACCTGTTTTCAACACACACACACACATATACACACACACACACACACGCACACACAGAAGCACAAATACTCAGAGGTATTGCATTACAGTGGAATTTCAGGCAGCTGGCTGCAGGCCTGGGTTTGTGTGTGTGTATGTGTATACTTGTATGTGATTGTGTGTGTAGTAATATCAGGTTTCCACCAATGACTGACCAGCTGAGCAGAATAAGCCGTGAAGCTGTAACTGAACTTAGTCTGTGTGTGTGTGTGTGTGTGTGTGTGTGTGTGTGTGTGTGTGTGTGTGTGTGTGTGTGTGTGTGTGGTGTGTGTGTGTGTGTGATAGAGAGCCAATTGAGTTTTCAGTGTTTAACTGTTTGACTCTTCTGTCTCTCTCTATCTCTCTCTCACACACACACACATCTAAGTCAGTGATCTGTTGATGTGATGCTGATATTGATCAGGGCAGTCAATGATCAGTTTGCTGCAGGATGTCTGATCCAGAACAGCTGCACAGATCAATACCCTCTGATCAGGTCTGGAGACCAATGATCAGCAGAAACATCTACACTTTACTGACTCAGCAGATTCAAATGATTACACTGATTGACTGATTACTCCTATTGATCAATATGTATGAATCAGCAGGGTAAAAGTCATAAATGAGCTGTATTGTTACCAAATGAACTGGCCACACACACACACACACACACACACACAGCAGACAGATTGTCTCAGGGTTAAGGTCAAGGGGGACTGTGTGTGTGTGTCTGTGTCTCATAGGGCTGTGTGCAAAACAGGTGTTGACGGTTTTGAATCCAGCTGGGAGGCGGGGTCAGGAGGTCACTTCCTGTCTCGCTATGTCACTCCATTCTTATTATTCTTCCCTCTGCGTTCATCTCTTCTTCTGTGGTGGTTGAGAGTGTGTGACGCTCAGTTAACTGAACCTGTGTGTGTGTGTGTGTGTGTGTGTGTGTGTGTGTGTGTGTGTTTTGGCAGGCCATCTGCAGGTTTGGTTGGTGTTCTCCTCATCTGACTCCGCCCTGTTTCGGTCAGACTGATCACACGATCAGCTGGAGTAGGTTAACTTACAGTGTCCTGGTCCAACACCTGGTTAGCTTAGCTTAGCACAAACACTGGGAGCGGAGGGAAAGTGATAGCGTAGCTCTGCAGTCTGCCTGTGCAGCGAATCAGGAGGAGTTTCTGAAAATTCATCTCAACGAACTTCAACTGTTATTATTCCACAGCTGAAAACTTTGAGCTCAGAGCTTCATCTGCTGCTGCTGCAGTGTCCTACTTTCCTGCCTCCTCCCTCTGCTGCTGCGCTGCCGCTGCTGCGGCACGTGCATTTGTGCTGTGTGTGTGTGTGTGTGTGTGTGTGTTGCCGTGAAACAGGATTGTGTAATTGTGGGTTCTCTTGTGAGTCAGACCTGCCCAGTGTGTGTGTGCGTGTGCTCGTCAGCTCTAATTAAGCTTGGCTGCTTAACGAGCAGACAGCTAATTAACGCACTTACAGAGCTACACACACTCCTCCTTCATCTTAGCTTCCTCGTCTTTGTTTCTTTTCTCTCTCCCTCCCTTCCTTCCTTCCTTCCTTTTTTCCTTCCTACCCTCCTCCCTTCCTTCTTCCTTTCCTGTTCTGGCTATTTCCATTTTTCTTCCCTCTTCCTTCCTTCCATCTGCCCTTAATTCCTTACACAACCCTTCCTTCCTTTCTTTCTTTGTCTCCTTTATGCTGTTTCTGTCCTCCCTTTTCTCCTTCCTTCTTTCCTTTCCTCTGTTCTTATTTCTTCTTTTCCATGTTTCTGTGTTTGGTTCACATCTCCTTCCTCTCTGTCTCCTTGTCTCCTTCCCTCATCTTCCTCTGCCGATACACCCCCATCCCACCCTGTGGTGTTTTTCTGGGTCAGTCACAGAGGGGGGGGAGCGTTATGGGGATTTTGGGGGTGGGGGTTGGGAGGGTCCTATTTAGCTCCACATTGTCAAACCAGAGCACTCGTCTCTCATCAACCCACCACAGACACACACACACACCTGCACCTCTTGGTTAAATGTCTGTATATGTTTCCCTGTCAGACCGTTAATTATATTCATTAAAACTGTAAGAGACACATTCAGTGTGTGAAGAAGGCTAAGAAGGAAATAATATAATATAATTTATATTATATTTTTATGACTCTAATGGTGGCATCATGTCTTTTAGGACTAGTCTGCTGGAGCAGCAGCATCACAGTTGCAGACAGGAACAGACTGAATAGGAGAAACTGGTCAGGAGGGCCAGCTCTGTCCTGGGAGTGTGTCCCCTAGATCCAGTGGAAATTGGTGGGGGAGACAGGAGGATGGCGGCAAGCTGTCCAGCCCTCATGAACAACACCTCCACCCCTACACTCCACTGTAGCATCACTGAAGCTCCTTCAGCCTGACAGGCTGATCCATCCTTGATTGCCCCTAAGAGATGTACATGAGTCCTTCCTTCCTGCTGCAGTCAGGCCCCTGTTCAATCAAGCCTGCTCTCAGTAGACACTCACCACATGCATCTACAGATATACGTGCACTATATCAACATGTGCAATAACATATACGGTACCACTATTGTCTGATTGTATATATTTATTGTCTGTTGTATATATTTCTCTTCCACTGATATTTTTTTTTTATATTCTATATATATATAATTTATATATATATATATAGACCAATAAAAGATATCTAAATTAAACAAATATAAATATAAATATAAATATAAATATGAACTGTTACATTTAACCTGACTGTTCTCCCTGCAGCTCTGTCTGTTGGCGCTCTCTGCATCACGTTAGCATCTGTCACTGCTTTCACTGGCTTTGTTAGCATCATGCTAATGTGTTGGTCCTGTTTGCTTCAGATCCGCGTGGATGGGATGACGCCACCGGCCCAGAATGCTTTGCTGTACGAGACGGTGACGGTGGTGGAAGGGAAGCCGATCCTCAGAGACATGGTGTTCAGTCCAGACCATCAGTACATCTACCTGCTGAGTGACAGACAGGTACACACACACACACACACACACACACAGCTCACACAGACACAGCTCACACAGACGCACCCACACACTACTCACACACACACACTGCTCACACACACACACACATACTGCTCACACAGAGACACACACAGACACGCACACGCTACTCACACACACACACAGACACACACACACTGCTCACGCACACACACACACTCTACTCTGTGTGTGTTTGTGTTGTTTTAACATCTGCAGACAGGAAGTTGTCAATGTGAATATCGTTCAGCTGGCGCCAAGTTACAAGTTGTGTGTGTGTGTTTGTGTGTGTGTGTTAAAACTCTTATTGTACCTTTGAGAGGAAGGAGAGCTGAGGTCAACAACTGTTTCTTCCTGCGCAGTTGATGACACACACACACACACAACACACACACACACTCTCTCACAGGTCTGTTGTGTTGGTTTTTCAGGCGTTCATATCATGTTTTGTGTGTGATGTCACTAAACAGCTGGTTGTCAGTGAATTTCACTTCCTGTACGGTGATGTCACACACACACACACACACACACACACACATACACATACATACTACGTGAATCTCCTCACGCTCCATGTTTCACATGACCTGAGCTTCATGCACCTGTCCTGGTGCTGTAGCAGGTGGATGTTTACAGTAGAGTAAACAGTCTGTTTACACTGTTTACATCATGACTGTGGACAAGAACAGCAACTGCTGAATCAGCAGGTTTATGACTGTCGTCTGTGTCACTGTCTCTTTAAAAGAAAACCTGGTAATGAGGTCAGAGACAGCACTGTGTGTTTGTGTGTCTGTGTGTGTGTTTGTGTGTGTGTGCGTGTGTGAGAGAGAGATAATGGATGTATTCATGTGTGCACGCACTTCTGAATGAGACAGACAAAGTTTCCTCTGTGTCTCCCTGCTGCAATGACTTCTGGGTAAAAGATAGTACTCACACACACACAGACAACACATGCACACACACACACAGACACACTGATTAACTGTAAAAGCAAGACAAATGTGTGACACTCAGGCTTCAGGCTGTGTTACTGTCAGCGGTGAACCACCAAATCACACAGAGACACACACACACACACACACACACTCACACATAGTCAACCCACACACACAGACAACACACACACAATGTGTGTGTGTGGACGGAGTGTGTTCCAGGTGCAGGAGTATGTTGCTGTCAACATGTTAACGTTGACGTGTGCGTGTTAACCTGCGTGTGTGTTTCAGGTGACCCGACTTCCTGTGGAGAGCTGTGAGCAGTACGGCAGCTGCTCAGACTGTCTGGGCTCCGGAGACCCTCACTGCGGCTGGTGTGTCCTCTTCAACAAGTAAGGACCCTGCCCCCTGTGGCCGGACTGATCAATACACACTATCAGTAATGAATACGATCGATTAACAGTCCTGCTGCATCGTGCGGCGACCAATCAGATTCAGTTAGATCATATGTCTGCAGCCTGGTCGTCCTGTGTGACCCTCAAACACACACACACACACACACACACCACAGACACACACGCGGAGCGGCGGCATCCCTCCAGGCCAGCAGGGAGGCAGCAGCAGGACACCTGCCTCATTACATCTGTTTGACTGCAGCTGTTGAGGGAAGAGGCGGAGACACTGATTCGCTGAGCTGAGCAGCCAATCAGGAGCCGGCTCAGACTGACAGGCTCCACCTTGTTTGTAACGTTGACGAACGTCCAAACGAAGAAGAAACGTTAATGTAATCTAATTAATTAATTAATTAACTAACTAAACAGTTTGCTGATCAGCTGCCAGGCTCACTCTCATTGGTCAGCTGTCTGTCGAATCACCTCAAGGGACACAGAGAGTCACGAACTAAAGGATGTCAGAGATGAGGTCATCGGTCCTGCAGGAGCATTACGTTCTGTGCGTGTGTGTGTGTGGACCATTTATTGAAACATTAATGATGCCTCATGGGGAGACACACACATGCACACACACACACACACACAGCAGCATTGAGCAAGTACAGGAAGTGCATGCTTGGATTTAAACCAATAAACTGTCCCTTCAAAATAAAAGCATCTTCAGTAGAAACGAAGCTTTCTTTACGTTCAAAGCTTCATGATGAAGTTGTTGATTAATCTGTGATCAAAGCTGTGGTATTGATTGTGGATCAGCTGTAAAATCTAATCAGTAATGAGCTGAAACCGCTTCATCACTGTCTGTCATTGTATGAGCTGTGAATGTTGTGTTGAAAGGCATTCTGGGAGATGTAGGAGCTGCAGACAAGCTGACAAACTGATCATCAGAATCAGAAGAGTCGTCTGAGTCGAACATGTCGACAAACTGATTTACACAAACTGAGCAGATCTGTGTGTTCGCAGCTGAAACATTCAGACAATAATAAAAACAAAGTCATACTAATTAGCTAATTAGATAATCTGAGTGAATGGTGATTAACAGGTGATTAACAGGTGTGTGTACAGTATGCTGACCCCAGGTGACCTTTGACCCCTGCAGGTGCTCCAGACAGGAAGCCTGTGACAAGTGGGAGGAGCCTCAGCACTTCAACACCCGGCTGGACCAATGTGTTGACATCTCCGTTACCCCGAGCAACATGTCCGTCACCTCCCCAGCAACACAGGTAAACACACACACACCTGTACAATCGTGGCAAGAATGTGGACACACACCTTCTCTCAGGTGTAACACACTCTCTCTCTCTCTGTAGCTTACCATCCAGGTGCAGAACGTCCCGGTGCTGTCGGGGGGCGTGTCCTGCGTGTTTGAGGACCTGAGTGAAACCCCTGGTGAGGTGCTGGCCAAAGGTCAGGTGATGTGTATGTCGCCGTCACTCAGAGACCTGCCAACACACACACACTCCTACGGTAAGACGCACACACACTCACCCACCCACCCCTATGTTTGTCTGCCATCATGGTCATCATGGTTGTGTGTTGCTGTTTGCAGGAGAACAGCGTGTCGTGCAGCTCAGCCTGCGATCGTCTGAGACCGGACATCAGTTCATCTCCACCAGCTTCGTCTACTACAACTGCTCCGTGCTTAGCTCGTAAGCCCCCCCCCCCCCAAATTGATGGGTGGGGGCAGCATAATCTGTGGTGCTGGCTTGCCAGTTGCCATGGTAATGGCAGCTTGGCGCCTTGGCTACAGAAAACACACAAACACTTCCTGTCTCTGCGGGGAGGTTTTAAAGTCTTTATACACACACACACACACACACACACACACACACACACTCCTGTCCTGCTGCGCCAAATGTGGATTCATCTGCTGCTGAAAATAGTCCCCAACAGAGAAACTGTTTCCTCCCGTCTGACAGCAGGCAGACAGACAGGGAGACAGACAGGAAGACAGACAGACAGACAGACTGGACGACAGACTGGAAGACAGACAGACTGGAAGACAGACAGGCAGGAAGACAGACAGACAGGCAAAGAGACAGACAGGCAGGAAGATGGACAGACAGGCAGGAAGACAGACAGACAGATGGACAGGAAGACAGACAGGCAGGCAGGCAGGAAGACAGACAGCTGAACAGGAAGACAGACAGGAAGACAGGAAGTCCATCGGTCTGACTTTGATGTGTCTCAACAAACAAAAAACAAATTCTCTAAGTAAAGTTTATTCAGATGCAGGTTTGTTGTGAGATCACATGATGGTCGTCATGGTTATGTTCAGCTCACCTGACTCTCTCTCTCTCAGGTGTACTTCCTGTGTCAGCAGTGTGTTTCCATGTCACTGGTGCAAATATCGTCACGTCTGCACCAACAACCTGCAGGACTGCTCCTTCCAGGAGGGCCAAGTCAGCAACATGGAGGTGCACATACACACACACGCACACACACCCAACACACACACAGACTCTCTCGCTCTGTCATTACATGGTTCAGTAAACAACAGTAAAGCTTCAGGTCAACAGTAAAGGACACATACACACACACCCCGAAAACACACAGATCTTACGCACACCAAACACACACAGTTTTACACTCTCCTTGATGATGGGTTCAAGGACTCTGTGACAGACGTGATTTAAGAATCGATGGACTTTGAGGAAACAAACAATAAACCAATGTGAATGAGACGTAAATGAGCTCTTTCTCATGTAAAAAGTGAGACACTGTCAAGACTTGAACAAGCGAGCAAAATTAACGAGTGGTCTTAACGATTGCAGAGTACTCACAGTAACGTGTCACTAAGATTACACCTGTAACAGATTACTGCTCAGCCTAAGGAGCTGAGCTGCTCTCAGCCTGCTCCTTATCTTGTTAGCAGAGAGCAGGGACCACGTTGTGTGGGTGTTGATGTGATTGGTGCTCAGTGTCATCACAGGGTGACAGTAACAACCCCTGATTGGCTAATTGGTTAATGGAAGATGAATAGTTCCTTAATTGACGAGAAAGCGTCCAATCACAGCAATTAATGTTAATTACAAGGCAATTAGGCTGACTGAGGGGGTGGGGTGAGAGGGGAGTGACGGAAACAAGACAAAGAGTTAACGACCTCAGCCTAAAACGTAACAGCCAATTAACACCTGAGATTCAAGAACTAACCCTCTGAACTCGTTAAAGTCGATCTTTAATCAATGCAGCTCATCAAAACAACAAATACTGTTGTTTTTTGTCAGAGTTTATTTCTGCACCGAAAAAATCACATGGTTTCAATCACGACAGCACTGCTCCCTGACACCTGCCTTGTCACCAACACACATCTACAGCCACAGTATTGATTAGTGTTCGTTAGCGATCACTCGTCAGGTTCATGTGAAAATCACATCTGTCTCATGTTCCTGTGTGTTCGCATCACACATGTGATACCGTCTGTCTCAGGTGAGTCGCACTTGCAAGTCCCCGTACACCTGTCTCTCTGAGGACCGTCCGTGCTCCACAGTCCACAGCCAGAACAACTGACAGACCGACCCCCCCCCCAACACACACACACACACACACACACACACACACACACACACACACACACACACACACACACACTCAGTCTCAGTCTCCACGGTCGCTGCTGGTCTCCGCTGTGCTCTGGTCCACTTCCTGTGGAGCTAATGGTCTTCCTGTCAGTCACAAGGCAATTAATTACCGTGGTGACGCTCATTAATAAAGGTTTCACCCCACTGAGAGACTGTCAAAGTGTGTGTGTGTATGTGTTTCCAGCAGGAAGCCACAAAGCTTGGATCTGTCACCAACTGTCCATTACTGAATGGACACTCTGACTGTGTGTGTGTGTGTGTGTGTCAGTGATGACAGGCTGTCATAAGCTATCTGCCTTTGTTAGCTGAGTGTGTGTGTGTGTGTATCTATCTGTTACCCTTGATGATAATATCTATTTTTATAAACTGTATTTAGTTTTTTATGTATTTATCTAAATGTACACCTTTAACATTGGAACCACATGACAGGAAGCTGCTGTTGCTGCTCTCTGATTGGCCAGTTCAGTGTGACATGAGTGTAGGAAACAGCTGAAATCGATCAGTTGTCATTTGTCACTCAGTCATACAGTTGTTGTTGATTTTAATTCAGATGTTTCCCGCGAGGATCAAAATCCTGCGGCTAACTGTGACTCAGCGATTCTTCCCTACGCTGAACTGCTGAGTCAGACTTTGCTACAGACGATTTCAGGCCCCTGTCATCACCTTACAGCTTGTTGTGTTGTGTTGTGTTGTGTTGTGTTGTGTTGTTGTGACTCAACCCTCTCTGACTGCAGGGTTGCCCTCAGATCCTCCCCACCTCTGACATCCTGGTCCCGGCCGGGATGGTTCGTCCAATCACGCTGCGAGCTCGTAACCTCCCCCAGCCTCAGTCGGGCCAGAAAAACTACGAGTGTGTGTTCAACATCCAGGGGAAAGTCCAGCGTATCCCGGCCGTTCGCTTCAACTCGTCCTGTATCCAGTGTCAGAACACCTCGGTGAGACCCACACGCTACCCAGCATGCACTGCTGCACACATTGCCATGTGTTCACATGTTGCAGAGGTGGCAGGAGATCCACAAGCAGCAGATGCAGCATCAGTAACACACCCACACACACACACACACACACCCAGAGACACACACAGATAACATGCACACACTGTCAGCTGACAGGAGGGTGAAGGTGACTCTTTCGATACTTGCAGTATTTGTAAACGTGCACACACACATACACACTCTTTTTTACATTGTGTTGAAAAATTGATGACATCACAGATCTGATGCAGCGCCCGTCTCTCCACCCAGACCTCCATCACTGTGGTTGTCATGGTGACCTGACAGTGTTTCTATGTGTGTGTATTTGATCACCCAGTGACCCACGGGGGTCAGAGGTCAGGCTTCAGGCAGACAGGCAGTATTGATGTGTTTGAGCGGGATTCAGATACCCAGAAACACACACACACACACACACACACACACACACACACACACACACAACAGATTGATTATTGTCCTTTACTGAGATGACGCTCACCATCCGCTGCCCTGCATTCACAAAACACACACACACACCAACTGTTGTCCGTCTGCTCGTGCTCATTTCCTGTCCTTCATCTGTCTTCCTGTCGGTGAGCCCGCCCTGAAGACGCCTCACACACACACACACACACACACACACAATATGTAGTGACATACCACTACTAAATGACTAAATGCAGCCACACACACAGATGGTCTGTGTATGTGTGTGTATGTGTGTGTCTGCATTTAATTAAGTTACTATTCCTAGGGGAAATTGGCCATTTAGGGCAACACACTCAGACACACACACACACACACACACACACACACACACAGTATTCCTGCTGCCTGAGCATCCTGCACACAAACCTGTGTTTGTTCGTGTGTGTGCGTCTGTGTGTATCTCCAGTCTGTATTCAGTTGCTGCTGACTGGATGCAGTTAGCCTAGCTTAGCACAAAGACTTGAAGTGGGGGGAAACAGCTAGCCTTACTCCTCATGTGAGACTGTGGTGGACTCAGCTGGACGATGGTGGTCATGTGATCATGTGACCATGTGATGAAGCAGTGAGCCGAACGGAGAGTATGAATGAGCCATACCTCCATCACCTCCTCCTCCATCTGTACTTCCTGTCTCCTCCTCCTCTGTACTTCCTGTACTCATGTCCACTTTACTATTGGCACCCATGAAATTTACGTACATAATGTAAAATATCTCCTGACATCAAACTCATGTTTGACACAGACCAGCAGAACAGCAGATGATAAAACAACAATAGGAGGAAAGAATAGAAAAGTGAGAGATGCTGTGACGCTGGTATTGTAACAGTGTGGGAAAACCCCATTTTGACTCACCTGTGACAAATCAGAAATTAGAATCACCTGTGTTAAACTGTCAGTGCCCACATGATGTGAATTAGCCAATGAATGATGATTTAAAGGGGACATATTATAAAACAGGTTTTTCTTGCCTATACATATTTAAACTAGTCCCCCCTTAGCCAACCAGCTCAGAGACTGAGGAAGGCAACAGGTCCTGCATCGTCTCTGCAGCCCACCCTCTGGTAAAATGGGTCCTACAGTCTGTTCAGACTCAGCTGCTGTCATTAGTAACCACAGGAGTGATTTCCATAGGCTGTCCTCCTCTGAGTGAAACCACTGAGAGGAGGCGTTCATCCCGCTAGGTGAAGCTCGCTGTTTCCAGCGGTAAGCTAGCGGTGTGTGGCGATGTCGTCGGTCAGAGCCAGACATGCAGACTGCTCTGTTGTTGGCTGTAAACACCAACACAATGCCTATATTCTGTCCCAGCCCCAGAAGACCAGAGGATGGGGTGGACCTGGAGGAAAACGTGGCATCTGTCTGCGGGTACATCAGTAAATGTATTAATGATGTCACCACCTCCAGGACTATTATCATCCACCCCAACCAGAAACCCTGGCTGAATGAAGAGGTGCGTTGCCTCTTGAGGGCAAGGGATGCAGCCTTTAAGTCAGGAGGCACGCTGGCACTGAGAGCAGCGAGGAGGCAGCTCGACGCTGGTATCAAAAGGGCATGACCCCCAAAGCATGTTGAAGGGCATCGGACTATCACAGACTATGGAAGGAGATCGCGATCCATCTCTCCCAGATGTCCTCAACACATTCTGTGCTCACTTTGAGCACAGCACTCCAGGTGAGCTTCCCGTCAGTGTGTCTGCTGAGGAGGTGAGGAGAACAATGCAGAAGGGACATCTCCTGAAAGCAACAGGTCCAGACAGTACTGTGCTGTCTGACGGGCATCTCACTGTCTCAGGCCGTGGTTCCAGTTTGTCTAAAAACATCTATTATTATCCCTGTGCCTAAAAGTGCAGCAGCTGTCCTGAGTCCCCGCTGTTCAGGCTACACATGACTGCTCAGCTCGACCCCCAGGCAGGCATATTGTGGAGTTTGCTGATGACACCGGTGGGACTAGTATCTCAAAACAGTGAGTTGCTGTACCGGCAGGAGGTGGAAGACCTTGTAGATTGGTGCAGATTGAACAACCTTAGCATCAATGTGGGGAAAACGAAGGAGATGATCGTGGATGTTAGGAGGAGTAATTACACTCTCCATTGGAGGAGGAGCAGCTGTGGAACAGGTTGCTAGCTACAAGTACCTCAGAGTCTACATCTCCGAGGACTTGATGTGGACTGTGAATACTGCCAGCATCCTAAAGAAGGCCCACCAGCGCTTTTACTTTCTCAGGAGGCTGAGGCAGGCCAGCCTTGGTGCTCCAGTACCAGCAGCTTTCTACCAGTGTGTGGTGGAGAGTACTCTCACCTCCTCATTCATCACCTGGTACGGGAACTGCTCTGCTGCTGCTAGGAGTGCGCTACAAAGGGTGGTGAAAGCCGCCCACAGGATCACACGCTTCCCTTCTATCGAGGATATCTACATCAGCAGATGCAGGAGCAGAGCGGCCTGTATCATGAGGGACCCCACCCACCCAGCGCACAAGCTGTTTGACACAATGGTGTGTCAGGCCGTGGCAAAGGACAGGACTCAGGCGCAGAAGAGTGTGGTCTCAGGGCAGGCTTTTATTTTGGCAAACTCTCGCTCACAAAATAATCTGGCTATGAAAATTACTTCTATAAAGGAAACAAAACCGTAACAAAAAACCTCTCCGTTCGGAGGGCAAAAACCTACACTTATCTAAAACTACGAACAGAAAAGGCTCTCTAGTAAATTCGAGGCTCAACTATTTCACTATGAAAACTAGAAATCAAAATCACTCACCAGGACGAAAAAACTGTCTAGGCTGAAGCTAAAAAACTAAATCTAAACTATGGCACTAGACAAACACAAAATCACTCACTATGAGGCTATGATCTACTGACTATGAAAATTACCAACAAAAATCTCTCTCAAGGAGGCAATGATACTTCACATTCCGCACAGGATGACTTGACGTGACTATGAGAACGGGCTGGGGTGATCGACAGACGAAACACACTAGCACAGGACAAAGGGAGATGCAGACTATTTAACACATGAGGGTAATGAGGCACAGGTGGACACAATCAGGAATCAGGGAAGACAATCAGACAGGTGGCACATGAGGAAGGGCAAGTGACCTGAAATGAGAGGAGAGTTACTTTTCAAAATAAAACAGGAAATGACAAGACAAAAACCAAGACGAGACAAACCTCACCGCGGTGTGACATGGTGAAGACATAGCAGCAGAAGTGTTATTATTAGCAAACACAAAACCTCTAAAGGGCATAAGGCCATCTCTAAGGACCTTGGTATCTCTCTTTCAACAATGTGCAATGTTATTAGGAAGTTTGGGAAGCATGGAACTGTCAAGATGTGGGGGGAAGAGGAAAATCGATGAGAGAAAGTGTCATGGTTCTGTGTTGAGTTTGTTTTGTTTCCTGTTTTATTTTGAAAAGTTTTTCCCTTGTGTGTTTCTGTCTGCTTGTTTCCTGTCTTGATTAGTTGATTGGTCTCACCTGTGTCTCGTTTGCCTGCCCCCACCTGTCTATTTAAGTTATGTCATTGCCTTTGTTCTCTGTTGGTTCATTGGTTGTGTTAGTCTCTATGTTCCTGCCTCGATTCTTTGTGTTTCCCTGCATGTGCTTTGAGATTCTGGATTTCTGGTCTTTGGATTTTGGATTTTGCTTGTCGTGTCCCATTTGGACTGATTACCTGGTTTTCGACCCTGCCTGCCGTGACTACCCGTAAGCCTAAGCCAAAAATAAACTGTTTAAATATCGTTGGCCTCCTTGTTCATGTCTGCATTTGGGTCCTGCTCTCTCCTGTAACCCGCCCCCGTGACAGAATGAACCAACCAAGGATGGACCCAGCACACTCGCCGCCACCTCAGTCCTCCCAGTGTCCGGCCTGCTAGCATTGGCCCTGCTAGCAGCCTGCAACCCAGTATCTGGCCTGCTAGCATCAACGTTGCTAGCAGCTCTCCTCCCAGTGTCCGGCCTGCTAGCATCAGCCCTGCTAGCAGCCTCCAACCCAGTGTCCGGCCTGCTAGCATTGGCCAAGCTAGCAGCTCTTCTCCCAGTGACTGGCCTGCTAGCATTGGTCCAGCTAGCAACCTGCCTCACAGTTTCTGGCCTGCTAGCCACTACTGCTGGCTCCCCGGCCCTCCAGCGCCTCAGCAGCCCTGCAAGCCAGCACCTCAATTGCACATCACCCCATTGGACGCCGCTCCTGTTCCGGCGCCCGGGGTCCCGGCAGGCGCCGCTCCTGTTCCGGCGCCCGGGGTCCCGGCAGGCGCCGCTCCTGTTCCGGCGCCCGGGGTCCCGGCAGGCGCCGCTCCTGTTCCGGCGCCCGGGGTCCCGGCTGGCGCCGCTCCTGTTCCGGCGCCCGGGGTCCCGGCTGACTCCAGCACCTCGTCTCCTGTTGACAGTGCATTCAAGGCCTGCTCCACGTGTCCAGTTGGGGACGACAGCCTGTCTAACTCAAGTTGCTAGTGTTTCCAGTGCTTCCATTGCCCCTAGTGCTCCAAGTGTCCCTAGTGTCCCTAGTACTCCAGTCGTCCGTAGTGTCCTTTCCTTAGTGCTCCTAGTGCTCCAAGTGTCCCATCGGGGTCGGGGGCCCATCCGACTCAAGTTGCTAGTGTTTCCAGTGTTCCAAGTGCTCCCAGTGCCCAGTCAGCACCTCCAACCTTGGCCCCTAGTGCGCAATCTATGGTTCCCCTGACTCCTGCTCGCCGTGACCCTAGGGTGGCCCGGCCTCCCGAGGAGTCTTGTCCTCGTCGCTGTCAGCCTCCTGCCCGGCCTCCCGAGGAGTCTTGTCCTCGTCGCTGGCCTCCGGCCCGGCTCCGGAGAGGCTCCTTCTTTGTCATCAGCCTCCGGCCCGGCCTCCGGAGAGGCTCCTTCTTCGTCGTTGCCATCCGGCCCGGCCTCCGGAGAGGCTCCACAGTCGCTGACCCACCCTGTTCTGTCCCTCCTCCGGACCCCTTCCACCCACCCTGCTTCATGGACTTCTTTTTTGAGTTACAGTTTAGGGACATCTGGGATCTGTTCCTTGAGGGGGGGGTTCTGTCATGGTTCTGTGTTGAGTTTGTTTTGTTTCCTGTCTTGATTAGTTGATTGGTCTCACCTGTGTCTCGTTTGCCTGCCCCCACCTGTCTATTTAAGTTATGTCATTGCCTTTGTTCTCTTTGGTGGTTCGTTGGTTGTGTTAGTCTCTATGTTCCTGCCTCGATTCCTTGTGTTTCCCTGCATGTACTTTGAGATTCTGGATTTCTGGTTTTTGGATTTTGGGTCCTGCTCTCTCCTGTAACCCGCCCCCGTGACAGAAAGTCTTCGAAGGTTGGTGCAAACCATGGAAAACCACCACGTAGAACATCCAAAGACCTGCAAGCTGACCTAGAACAATCTGGGGTAATGGTTTCAACATGTACGATATGTTGCACACTAAACCAAGCAGGGCTTTATGGGTGAAGGCCGAGGAAGATCCCATTGCTGAAAAAAAGATAAAAAGGAACGACTGATCTTTGCCAATGAGGACCTGGACAAACCACACTCCTGGGAAATGTTCTGTGGACAGACCAAACAAAAATCGCATTTTTTGGGAATGAACACCAACAGTTTGTTTACAGATGGCGAAATGAAGCTCATGGGGAACAGAACACCCTCCCAACAGCTATGCATAGTGGAGGATCCATGATGTTTTGGGCCGGCTTTGCTGCGTCTGGTACTGAGGCCTTGACCGTATCACAGGAAACATGAAATCAGAGGATTACCAAGACATTTTAGAACAAAATGTACTGCCAGAGTAAGAAAACTAGGTTTGAGTCAAAGATCATGGGTTCTCCAGCAAGATAAAGACCCAAAGCACACAGGTATGGTTGAAAAGGAAAAAACAGACTGTTTTAAACTGGCCAGCAATGAGTCCTGATCTCCTGCAAGTGCTCAAGAGCTTGAACACACTGCAGAGGAAGAGTGGGAGAAAACACCAGCTGAGCCATGCAAGAAGCTTTGGGATGGCTACAAGAAACGTTTGGAGGCATCGCTGCCAAAGGGTCTGCACACACTGAGGGGGGCCTTGGAATGAGAACATGCAAGTTGAAAAATAATGTTTTCTTTTAAATTACTTTGGAAATCCAATATTGAAACGATGATAAGATATTGTACAGGTCACACAAAAAATGTCCAGAACTGTAACTGTGTGTGTGTTAGTGAGTCTGCGAGCGACACCTGGTGGATGTCAGAGGAACACACACACACACTCACACTCACACTCACACTCTCTCTCTCTCTCTCACACACACACACACACACACACACACACACACACACACACACACACACTCACTCACTCACTCACTCCTGCTGCGGTTGCCAGGCACCTCTGACCCCATGGCGACAGGCCTAGCAACTGGGCAGGAGTTACCATGGAGACAACAGACACACAAACACACTCCAACAGTGTCCACAAGCTCAGTGACATTAAGACCTAGCAGGAGAGAGAGACAGTGATTTCTGGTCACATGACATGTCTGCATTTGTTAGCTGTCAGTTAATGAAGCTGCAGGTGTTTGTTTGGTTTGACCTGTTGCACCTGTTGAGTCTATGCTCAGCTGCAATTATCAATTAACAGTTATTAATTATTCATACATCAGATTTAACTGGAGTTTGGGTTAATTAACCAGGTTTACAGCCTGGGTCACCCGAGGGGGCAGGGTCACAGTATAACAGGCTCTAATTCAGTACTGTGTGTGTGTGTGTGTGTGTGTGTGTAGAGTTATGATGCTGCTCTGTGGGGCTCAGCTGGCTGCTTTTAAGGGAAAATCACAGCATCACACACACACACTCAGACAAACACATACATCTTGGTCTCAGTATTCCACATATTTCAGCCATGTGGTCACTCTAACACACACACACTCATAAACACACTCAGACACATACACACACACCCGCACACTCAGTAATGAATCATGTGGTTGTTCTTGCAGCTCTGCAGAAAAGATCATTTTAATATCAAGGCTTTATTAATTATAGGCTCTGTGTGTGTGTGTGGGGGGGGGTAAAAGCAGTAAAACACTGGTTGGGTGAAACAGTTTTTGCTGATGAAGGAATATTGAACTGGAGCTGCTGTGACTTAATGAAATTTGTTAATTTTGTGTGTGTGTCTTTGTGTGAGTGTGTGTCAGATTATCTGGTGCTGTTCGAGTCGAGCTGACATATTCAGGACAGCCTTTCTCCGTCTTTTCAACAGCACTGGAGATGATGTATTGTTCATTTCACAAAGATTACACACACACACTCTGACACACACACATTCAGTTATATTTCTGTCCCATTAACACTCTGCCATCTGTCTCAGAGGAGACACTGAGACCTGCAGGTAGTTCAGGTTCCCATCAGCTCCGCATCCATGATGTTGTTCCTCTGTCTGCGTTCTGCTGGTTACCATGGAGACCTGCAGCCGCCATGACAACACCACTTTGCTCAGCGTGTGTTCATGCAGCAGCTTTGTTTCCTCTGTCACACTCGTTAATTGTGCTGTCGTTAGCTGCACAGCTGACAAATGGTGATGCAGCGTTAATTATTGTAGCCTGGTCAATATGAATATTAACACGCCACAGGTTTGTTCTGCAGAAACGTCAGTGTTCGTGTTTTTATATATTCCATGTAGTCGAATCGATCAGTGTCCGTCTGTAAAGAACTATGAGGCTGTGACTGACACCTGTCCGACTGTGTCTGCGCAGTACTGGTATGACGGAGACGAGTCCGGAGACCTGCCCGTCGACTTCTCCATCGTCTGGGACGGAGACTTCTTCATCGACAAGCCGGCGTCCATGAAGGGTAACACACCTGTCTGTCACCAGCACACCTGTCTGTCACTAGCACACCTGTCTGTCACCAGCACACCTGACTGTCACCAGCACACCTGTCTGTCTGTCATCAGCACACCTGGCTGTCATCACACCTGTCTGTCACCAGTACATCTGTCTGTCATCAGCACACCTGTCTGTCATCAGCACACCTGTCTGTCACTAGCACACCTGTCTGTCATCAGCACACCTGACTGTCATCAGCATACCTGTCTGTCAGCACACCTGACTGTCACCAGTACATCTGTCTGTCATCAGCACACCTGTCTGTCATCAGCACATCTGTTTGTCATCAGCACATCTGTCTGTCATCAGCACACCTGTCTGTCATCAGCACATCTGTTTGTCATCAGCACATCTGTCTGTCATCAGCACACCTGTCTGTCATCAGACTTGTCTGTCACCAGCACACCTGTCTGTCTGTCACCAGCACACCTGTCTGTCTTTAATCAGTATACCTGTCTGTCATCAGCACACCTGTCTGTCATCACACCTGTCTGTCATCAGCACACCTGTCTGTCACTAGCACTCCTGTCTGTCATCAGCACACCTGACTGTCATCAGCATACCTGTCTGTCATCAGCACACCTGTCTGTCATCAGACTTGTCTGTCACTAGCACACCTGTCTGTCACCAGCACACCTGTCTGTCTGTCACCAGCACACCTGTCTGTCTTTAATCAGTATACCTGTCTGTCATCACACCTGTCTGTCTTTAATCAGTACACCTGTCTGTCATCACACCTGTCTGTCTTTAATCAGTACACCTGTCTGTCATCACACCTGTCTGTCACCAGCAAACCTGTCTGTGCACCACCTGTCTGTGCGCCTGTCTGTGCGCCTGTCTGTGCACCACCTGTCTGTGCGCCTGTCTCCCTGCCTGCAGTGAATAACGTGTTTGAACGTGTGTGTGCAGCGCTGCTGTATAAGTGCGAGGCTCAGCGCTCCAGCTGCGGCCAGTGTCTCAAAGCTCCTGCGGCCTTCGAGTGCGGCTGGTGCGCCGAGACCAGGAAGTGCCTCCTGCACCAACACTGCCCCTCACCTGAACAGAACTGGATGCACCACGGGCGCCACAACCTGCGCTGCAGCCACCCGCGCATCACCAAGGTGTGACCACGCTGTGCAGCTGAAACCGATCAATCAATCAATCAGATCAAGGGCAGAGACCAATCAACCAATTAATCAATTCTGACATGATAATAAAGTGAATAATTATTTACTGAATAACAAATGAATTAATCAGATCAGTGTACATCTGACTCATCATTAATTATCAGTGACAGCTCATGATCAATGCCTGTGCAGTTTTAATTATATTATCATTTAATCAGTAATCATTCTCTTTTTAACACAAACTGTTTTCAACTTGTTTCCAAATGCTTTTATTTTGTTGCTGTGAAGGTCACTTCCTGTGCAGATGTTTCACACTAAAAGCATCAGATTTCACAGGAAGTCCAGTGGAAATAGACTCATCAAATAAAGAAACTAAACATTTGGTCCCCAGAGTCCAGGAAGTACTTGGTCTGTTTTACTCACAGTAAAATACAAATACCCCCTCCCCCCCACAGATCGACCCCCTGACAGGCCCTCGGGAGGGGGGGACGCGGGTGACGATCGAGGGGGAGAACCTGGGTCTGCAGGTCAAGGAGATCGCCCATGTTCAGGTGGCAGGAGTTCGCTGTAATCCGGTTCCATCGCAGTACATCAGCGCTGAGAGGTCTGTGTGTGTTCACGTGTTGGTTTGAACATGTGACATGTCAGAGGCGTGTGCTCACTGTGTGTGTGTGTGTGTGTGTGTGTGTGCAGGATCGTGTGCGACATGGCCGAGGCACTCCTCCCTCACTCTCCAGGCGGCCCCGTTGAGCTCTGCATCGGCGTCTGCAGCGCCGAGTACCGGACCCTGTCCACGCAGACCTACTCCTTCGTGGTGAGTGTGTCTTAAACTCGATCATGTGATGTACATACGTGTGCAGGGGAGGAGGGAAATTGAACACGCCATTCATGCAGCGCATGACACAAAACAAGGCAAACAAACCGTAGATAACAACAACAACGTGTTTACTGGAAGGGTTGCCACGGCAACAGCTAATGAATCCCCCAGTGTAATGTAAACAACATTTCTACTAACCTGCTCCTGCTCCTCCTCCTGCTCCTGCTCCTGCTTCTCCTCCTCCTCCTCCTCCTCCTGCTCCTCCTCCTCCTTTTGCTCCTCCTGCTCCTGCTCCAGAGCCCCAGTTTCAGTCGGGTGCGTCCGGAGAAGGGACCTGTCTCTGGGGGAACCAGACTGACAGTGACAGGTCGACACCTGGACGCTGGCAGCAGCGTCACAGTTTATATCGATAAGGAGGAGTGTCTGTTCGTCAAGTCAGTGTCATCATCAGCATCATTCTTGTTATTGTTACTGTTGTTGTTGTTGTTATTATCATCCAAACAACCATCCAATCACTGATCTGCCCCCTGCAGACGGACCAATCGGGAGATAATCTGCATAACTCCTGCCTCCCTGTCGGGCTCTGGCCCCGCCTCCATCCGTCTGATGATTGACAGAGCGGAGGTGTCAAGCTCAGAGACCCGGTACATCTACACTGAGGACCCGACCATCACCAGCATCGAGCCCAACTGGACCATCCTCAAGTAAACACTGGACCACAGCCTCCTCAGGGACTATCAGTAATCAGTCAGAGTATTGATCAGTGAGCTGACCGTGTGTGTCTGTGTGTGTGTGCGCGTGCAGTGGCAGCACAGTCATTACAGTGACGGGAACCAACCTGCTGACCATCCAGGAGCCCAAAGTCAGAGCCAAGTATGGAGGAGTGGAGACCAACAATGTGAGAGAGAGTTTCTCAACATGCTCATGGCCCGTCAGGGGGCCACCAGATCAGTACTCAGGTCCAGCAAAGACCTGCCAGCACAGTCTACCCATGATTCCCTGCAGCGAAACTAATGAATGCTGAACCTGCTGCATCAGCGTTTTAAATGTCTGAACTGATTAAACTGATTGATCTGATTGAGTCTGAGTAAAAAACAGCAATCAGTTTAATCAGATCAATCAGTTTAATCAGATCAATCAGATCAATCAGTTTAATTAGTTAGTGTGACGGTGTGAGGCCTGAACTCGTCTCTGTGTCCCTGCAGTTCTGCAGCGTTGTCAACGACAGCACCATGACGTGTTTGGCTCCTGGTTTAATCTACAGCAAACCAAACCCACCAGAGGGGGCGCTGCGCCCCGATGAGTTCGGCTTCATCTTCGACCAGGTCTCACACACACACACACACACACACAGACACATAGACACACAGATAGAGACACACAGTAGTAGTGTCTCTATCTATGTAGTCGCAGTATTAGCAGTATTCGCAGTAGATGTAGTATTTGCAGTATTCGCAGTACTCATAGTAGTCACAGTATTTGCAGTAGTTGTAGTATTTGCAGTAGTCGCAGTATTAGCAGTAGTCGCAGTATTAGCAGTAGTCACAGTATTTGCAGTAGTTGTAGTAGTCCCCTCAGGGCCGTGGCGATGACAGTATCCACCTCCTGTACCTGTGCAGGTGTCCTCTCTGCTTGTTCTGAACTCCACCCCCTTCACTCACTACCCCAACCCGACCTTTGACCCCCTGGGCAGCTCTGGGATCCTGGAGGTCAAACCAGGGTCACCCATCATCCTCAAGGTGAGTGTCTATGTGTGTTAGTGTGTCTGCCTGTGTCTGTGTGTGTGTGCAGTGTTTCTGGCAGTAATGTGACGTACCTGCACTCAGGTGTGTGTGTGTGTGTGTGTGTGTGTGTGTGTGTGTGTGTTTCAGGGGAAGAACCTGATCCCTCCGGCTCCCGGCAACAACCGACTGAACTACACCGTCTTGATTGGAGAGTCGCCCTGTCTGCTCACTGTGTCAGAGAACCAGCTGCTCTGTGATTCGCCAGATCTCACCGGAGAACAGCGAGTCCTGGTGAGTGATGCATGCGAAGCCCCGCCCCTTTTCACCAGTAACTGAACGTGATTGGTCGGTGATGAGTTTCATCAGACTACAGGATTCAAAGGGAGGAAGGAAGGGCATTAAGGAGGGAAGGAACAAAGGAAATGAGGAGAGGAAAAGGAAGAAAAGAAGGAAGGAGAGAAGGAAAGGACAGAGAAGGGGAGGGGACAAGGACAGAGAGGAAGGAAAAAAGTGGATGAGGAAAGGAGGAGAGGAAACAAAGAGGTGGAGGGGTTATAAAGGTGAAAGTCATTAAGAGCAGCCGCAGGGAATCATGGGTAATTAGTCTGATGTCACAGATCAAAGGGAGACACACACAGACTGAATGTTTGAAGTGTTTCCTGCTGCAGCTTCTAAATATCGACCAGACGAACAAACTAATGAATAAGTGATGATGATGATGATTAAGATGATGAAGATGAGGATGATGAACATGATGAATCACTAAGATGACATTCTGTATTGATTAATAATCAATCGCTTTAATAATGTATCAATAGTTTGTTTCGTAGAAGAAGCTGTTTATTGATTTCACTCTGAACATCATTGTGTATGTGTGAGTGTGTCTGTTTGTGCATAGGTGTGTGTGTGTGAGTGACTGAGTGTGCGTGTGCATGTGTGTGTGCAGGTGTGTGAGCACCTCCAGCGCAACCCTGATGTCACTGTGACGCTGCGTCTCTCTGTAGATCCTGGTCGGCGGTCTGGAGTACTCTCCAGGTATGCTCCATATCTACTCCGACAGCGCCCTGACGCTGCCCGCCATCATCGGCATCGGAGCAGGTGGAGGCGTGCTGCTCATAGCCATCATCGCCGTGCTGATCGCCTACAAGAGGAAGACCCGCGACGCTGATCGGACGCTGAAACGCCTCCAGCTGCAGATGGACAACCTGGAGAGCCGGGTGGCGCTTGAGTGCAAGGAGGGTGCGTTTGGTAGCGTGAGGGCACTCCCAGGTCATGGGAAGGATGAGGGTGGGGTCACATGATAAATGAACACACAGATTTGAACCTTATTGCCCCCCCCCCCCCCCCCCTCCCTGCAGCCTTCGCAGAGCTGCAGACAGACATCCAGGAGCTGACCAATGACATGGATGGAGTGAAGATCCCGTTCCTGGAGTATCGGACCTACACCATGAGAGTCATGTTCCCAGGGATAGAGGAACATCCAGTTCTCAAGGAGCTCGACGTACGTAACTGATCAGCTGCAGCAACGAGCAGGAGCCTGTGGGACATGTAGTCAGACTAATTAGAGTATCCTGAGTATGCAGAGTAATCAGAGTGTTCAGAGTAATCAGAGTAACGGTGACCCCTGTGTGTCCAGTCTCCAGCTAACGTGGAGAAGGCTCTGCGGCTCTTCAGTCAGCTGCTGAACAACAAGATGTTCCTGCTCACCTTCATCCACACGCTGGAGGCCCAGAGGTCGTTCTCCATGAGGGACAGAGGGAACGTGGCCTCGCTGCTTATGGCGGCTCTGCAGGTACCTGAGGTTTACCTGAGAGTCACCTGAGAGTCGCCTGACAGTCAGATAAGGACACTGATCAAACCGAATGATTATTGATCATTAGCTGATTTCATACCTGCAGGTTAATGATCAATAAACTGATTGTGTTTGTGTTGTTAATGGTTTGTTTGTGCGTTTGTCTCCACAGGGCCGTATGGAGTATGCTACCGTGGTGCTGAAGCAGCTGCTGGCCGACCTGATCGAGAAGAACCTGGAGAACAGGAACCATCCCAAACTGCTGCTGAGGAGGTCAGATGGTTCTGTTGAATCAGAAGAACCGCACTGATGTGTTCTGAACCTGACCTCTGACCTCTGTGTGTGTGTGTGTGCACGCTCTGTGCATGTGTGTGTGCAGGACGGAGTCTGTAGCTGAGAAGATGCTGACAAACTGGTTCACCTTCCTGCTGCATCGATTCCTTAAGGTGCCACATCATCTCCTGACTTCTGTTCCTATTTTATACTTCCTTCCTTGCCTCCCTCCTTCCATCCTTCCTTTCTTATCTTCCTAATTGACCTCATTAAGCTCCTCCTCTTCAGAGCTACAGCTGATTTATTCACAGGAAATGAAGACGATTGGTTAAAACCTGAGGCTGATCAAACTGTCTGTCTGCCTCCCACCTGTCTGTCTGTCAGGAGTGTGCAGGTGAGCCTCTCTTCATGCTGTACTGTGCCATCAAGCAGCAGATGGAGAAGGGTCCGATCGACGCGATCACAGGAGAAGCTCGGTACTCTCTGAGCGAGGACAAGCTGATCAGACAGCAGATCGACTACAAGCAGCTGGTAACACACACACACAGAGGACACACTCACACACACAGAGGACAGCTGTCACCTGTTCCTTCCTGTCCAGGTGAATTCTCGTCTCTCCAGGTGTTTGTATGAACTGAACTTTGTTTAAACCCGTCTCAGATCAGCTGGTGTGTGTTCTTCTGTCTGGAGATATGAGGTTCTCACAGGACAACCGGCCTGCAGACGATGATCTGACAGGAACCAGAGCAGGAACTAGAACAGGAACCAGAGCAGGAACCAGAGCTGGAACCAAATTTGAACTGTCTCTCTCTGTCTGTCTCTCTGCCTGCCTGTCAGACTCTGATGTGCATCCCTCCTGAGGGTGAGACGGGGACCGAAGTGCCGGTGAAGGTGTTGAACTGTGACACAGTGACACAGGTCAAAGACAAGCTGCTTGACGCCGTTTACAAAGGGATCCCGTTCTCTCAGCGACCCCAGGCCGATGACATGGACCTAGGTAACTGTACACGCACACACACACAAAGGATGTAGTTTCAGCAGTGGATCAATCCATATTCATAACAGATCTTTTTATAGTTTGTTTTTATAAGCCCCGCCCCCTGGTGTCTGACTGCAGTACAGCTCATAAGCCCCGCCCCCTGGTGTCTGACTGCAGTACAGCTCATAAGCCCCGCCCCCTGGTGTCTGGCTGCTCCTCAGTGGAGAGCAGCAGGGAAACACGCTAACTACACGTGTGTTGACAGAGTGGCGTCAGGGACGACTGACCAGGATCATCCTGCAGGACGAAGATGTGACGACCAAGATAGAGAGCGACTGGAAGAGACTGAACACACTGGCACACTACCAGGTACACACTCACACGCACACACTACCAGGTACACACATGTTGTCAGGTCAGCTAACCACACCCTGTTTCCCGTGGTTACAGGAGAATGAATAATGATTGAAATATGAAACCGCATGACAAACTGTTTCTCTGGACGTCGCTCAGCTTCTCTATCATGACAGCAATCACAGAGTCAGCTGACTGTGTGATAATTGGTCAGCTGATCGATGCAGCGGCTGGCTGATTGACAGGTGTGTTGCTGTGTGTTGCTAGGTAACAGACGGCTCCCTGGTGGCACTGGTCCAGAAGCAGGTTTCAGCCTACAACATCGCCAACTCCTTCACCTTCACCAGGTCCCTGAGCAGATATGGTACGGTGCACACACACACACACACACGGACACACTGACACACTGACACACACACACACTGACAGACACACACAAGAACAGACAAACACATGCACGCACACACACACACACACACACACACACTGACACACACACACACACACACAGACAGTGACACACAGACAGTGACACACACGGACACACTGACGCACACACACTGACACACACACTCACACACACAGACACACACCCACACACACACACTTACACAATTATACACACACAGACACACACACAGGGCTGATAACAGTCTCAATGATTTGTTTCTTTGTGTCGTCAGAGTCGTTGCTTCGAACGTCCAGCAGTCCTGACAGTCTGAGATCCAGAGCCCCGATGATCACCCCGGACCAGGAGACAGGTGCAGCTGAGGGGGGAGAGGGGGAGGAGGGATGGGAAAGGGGGCTTGATATCTCTGGCTTTTAAATAATGAGTTTCCAGTTTAAATCATTAGTTCTTTGAATTAACTGATATCCACCAATTCAGACACTGGTCCTTTAACTCGTCCTGACACACACACACGCACAGTCACATCGCATTTCCTGTGACTTCCTTCATAATAAAAGTCAGCTTCAGCAGTCACATGCTTTTAATGTGAAGCTGCAGCAGGAAGTTCAGACCCTCTGATGCTGGTTTGACATGTTACACCTCACAACAATGAGGTGATTAGAACAATGCTAATCGGTGTGACCGACTGAAACATGAGTAACTGTATCGCAGCAGCTTCAAAGCTTCCTGTGATATAAACTCGTTCTCTGAGAATCAGTTTTATCAGTTTTGACTGACACATCTCTGAGTCGACATCGATCATGTGACGTTTCCTGCTCGAACCTGTCGCTGTGTTTCAGGTACCAAACTGTGGCACCTGGTGAAGAACCACGAACACAGCGATCAGCGGGAAGGAGACCGAGGCAGCAAGATGGTTTCTGAGATCTACCTGACCAGACTGCTGGCTACCAAGGTAATACACACAGAGACATACACAGACACACACACACAGACTTTAATTTGAGTGTGTACTCGTTTGGATTGTGCCTGCTTTGTTTATCCCCGTGCTTTAAACCTACCGCCACCAGGGGACGCTGCAGAAGTTTGTGGACGACCTGTTTGAGACAGTTTTTAGTACCGCCCATCGAGGATCTGCTCTCCCATTGGCTATCAAATACATGTTCGACTTCCTGGACGAGCAGGCCGACAAACGTCAGATCAGTGACCCGGATGTCCGACACACCTGGAAGAGCAACTGGTGAGTGGGAATGAAATGCTGGTGAATACATTGTGATGTCAGCAGTCTGAAGACGTAACACGTGTCCTGTGTCTGCAGCCTTCCTCTCAGGTTCTGGGTGAACGTCATTAAGAATCCTCAGTTTGTGTTCGACATCCACAAGAGCAGCATCACCGATGCCTGCCTGTCAGTCGTCGCTCAGACCTTCATGGATTCCTGCTCGACGTCCGAACACCGGCTTGGCAAAGACTCTCCATCCAACAAGCTGCTCTATGCTAAAGACATCCCCAACTACAAGAGCTGGGTGGAGAGGTAGCTAACAGGCTGACACCTAGCTGCTCTTCCTGGGCAGAGACTTCAGGTTCCTGTCCATCAGAGACTCCTCTGAAACCTCAGTGATAATTCTAACTAGTTGCTAAATGCTAAACACAAAATGCTAGCTAAGCTAACTGATAGTTGAAACGCAATAAAACTAAATCTCTAGAGAGTTATCAGGTGGCTCTGTCAGTCAGAGACACGCTCCTTGGATACAACTGTTTAATGACCAATGAAATGTTTGATGGGACAGAAGTTGTTAATCAGGGTTAATGAGCCAACACATTAGCTTCTTGTCACCGTTGGTAAAGTGTGTTTGTGCTGCAGGTACTACAGGGATATTGCCAAGATGCCCAGCATCAGTGATCAGGACATGGACGCATACCTGGTGGAACAGTCCCGTCTCCATGGCAACGAGTTCAACACACTGAGCGCGCTCAGTGAGCTCTACTTCTATATCAACAAGTACAAGGAAGAGGTGAGGATGGGTTTTGTGTGTGTGTGTTAAGTGGGGGGGGGTCACATCACAGCTGTTGTCTTATTTGGTTGGTTGTAGTTGGTCAATGTGTCTCAGGTATTTGAACATCAACCAATGACCCGTCAGACCCTCAGAGCCTGTTCAGTTACAGTTTCCCTGTTCTTCCATCAGAAGTCCAGTCACATTCCAACACCTGTCTGTTAGCTGTTAGTAGCAAGCAGCAGCAGGTATGTCGGTGCACCTGCTAACAGCCTCTTGTGTTAACATCAACTTCCTTCTTCTATCTTGCCTGCAGATCCTGACGGCGTTGGACCGGGACGGGTACTGCCGCAAACACAAGCTGAGGCACAAACTGGAGCAAGCCATCAACCTGATGTCTGGAAGCAGCTGAGAGGAGGTGGAGGACGGATGGACTGATGGATGGACTGATGGATGGATGGTGGTGGGGAAGGAGGACGGGGAAGGGGGACGTGAGGATATTTCGTTTTTCTGAACTGTTTGAACAGTCAGCCGAACTTCTCAGTGTTGGACCGAACTGACAACCACAGCTCTGGCCCCTGATCGATCAATCCATCAGCAGTTTATTTGTCAAATGATTGATTGATTGATTGATTGATTGATTGATTGATTTACACACTGATTAACTGGCTGGGACCCCAACTACCTCCTTTGGTGGGTTTTGGGGCAGAAAATCAGTTTCCAAACCAATTCGGATGCATATCTAACTCGACCTCAGTGACGGAGTCTCCTGCATTTGTCGGTTTGGATCTGGATTTAAATTCACTGCAGGTCTAAGCAGGGATCAACTCAATGGGGCGTGGCTGTGGGAACTGAGACCTGAGTCAGGTTTCTTCAAACATATGGACTAAAGGACCTGACTTAAGGATTCACAGCTGGGTCTGGAGCCAACTAGATGCTGGGTTGAAGAGCTAAAGGTCAAGTCAAGTTTCCATCAAAGCTGCGACTTGTTCTGGTCCAAGGGGTCGAGAACCAGTCGCAGTAAAACCACAACAGGTTGACCTTACCTGATGATCCTCGTCCTGGACGAGTCTGGGCTGAATGTCAAAAGGTAAAGTCAAGACGTACCGACCAGAAGCTGAGGCCTTTGTCTTCACATGGAGTCACCGAGACGTTCAGGTCAAGCTTTAAGGAAGTTTTTGGTTTTGTGAAGGATCCAGGAAGTTGTTTCTTTAACGAGCTTTAACGAAGGAGACGGACGAAGCCAATAAACTGATGATGTGACCTTGAAGTCGTGGTTTCACCCTGAACGATGTGGAGACATGTCGACTTGACCTCGGACTCTTCAGCCTCGTCAGGATCCACGAGTTTCTATGTTTTAAAGAACCACTTGATGCTTTTTCTCTGGACAATCACTCTGTACCACAGCACACTGAGCCCGATGCCTACTGACCGACCAGTACCTGTGTCCATGACCCCGTCTCTTCACAACACTCTCATCTCCTTTCCTTCCATGCTCAACTCCTTTGCTTTTCCCGTTCCTTCACATCGCCTTCTTCTATACCCTCTCCTTTCCTTCCTCACCAGTGTCCTCTTTCACATTCTACCTTTGATTCCTCCCCCATGACCCCGCTCCCTCATTGGTCAGTCATGCTGGCCTCTGGCCATCCTATTGGCCAACACTCTTTAGTAATGTACTGCCCGACCAATCAAGACTGTGGAATCGCCAGAATCATGAAATATTGAACAGTGAACCCAGAGTTAAGTTTGAATACATTCCAGCACAGGCACACAGGCAGGTCTGTAATGCAGCAGGTTGACTCTGAAAGTGGACCGACAGGCATGTTTCAGGACCAGAACGACCAGAAGGTGGTTCTGGATTCAGCACCAGCTGGTGCAGATCGCTTTATTGTCGGACATTGCACACTCACCCACATACAGCCATGCTATACAGCGCCGCGCTAACGTGCCCAGGGGGACATACTGTGCAGAGCTACAAGCCCAGTGCCATGCAAAGACCGGACCAGATCACGTCAGACCTGGACCGGACTCGGACCAAACCCGGATCAAAAACAACCTGGAATAGAGTTGTAAACGGACCAGACTCAAACTTTTCAGACTTGTGGCCATAATTGTAAACAAAAAAAGAAAGTTGATAATAATAATGATGATAAAGTATAAAGAAAAAAGAAAAACAGAAATATTGAAATTAATAAAACACAAACTTTGTGGATTTGACAGTTCGGATTTCAGCAGCTGATCCTGTATAAAGCTGAACTTTATGTTGCATCATGGAGAGAGAGACAGAGAGCCCAGAGACAGGATGACTGGACCAACCTGGACCAGCCTGGACCAGTTCAGACCGAACTGGACTGAGTCTGTTCTGCTTGGAGGAGCTGAAGTGAACTGGACCTCAGCTCCAGATGGTGAAGAAGGAAACACACTGAGGTGTGTTAGTGGAGGTCTGCTGGAGGTGTGGGTGGATGTCTGCTGGAGGTCTGGGGGTGTGGGTGGATGTCTGCTGGAGGTCCGGGGGTGTGAAGGCTCAGTCCAGTTCTACATCTGGTTACCCTCAGACAAAGAGTCATGTTCTCCAGAACTTTAGGACAAGATGGCAACCTAATGAAGACTGATGGAGATCAACATTGGATGGATCCCACCACACACACACACACACACACACACACACACTCAGCTGTGTTTCTGTGGCAGAACATCTTCTGCCCAGTGCCATCCACACGGTGACAGACTCTGTTCCTGGTCCAATGGTGATCCGTTGGTGTTCCGGCTGTTCTGTGTGGAACATGGTCTCCAGAGGAACGTGGGCCTGAAATGTTCTGCAATGTTCACAGCTGACGGAGGTTCTGTCGGTGTTTCACTGTTGTCTGTCTGCTTTTTATATGATCAATTGTAGAACCGGGAGGGAAACCACTCTCACCACTAATCATCCAACCTGTGTGTGTGTGTGTGTGTGTGTGTGTGTGTGTGTGTGTGCGTGTGTGCGTGTGTGCGTGTGTGTGTGTTTGGTCCTCCTGCTGCTGCAGTGGAAACCCAGCTGTTAAACCACTGATCACAGCTGAATTTGTTCCTCTGAGCGAATCAGCTGATCGATCAGGGAACAGCTGATCAGGGAACAGCTCATTGATCAGCTGATCTTCAGATCTGTGTTTATTCATAAATCCACTGGGTTGTTTCCTTGTCGCCATTTTGATCAGAGGTCACAGGTTTGTTGGAGCCTCTGTCAGCGTGGGCGGGTGAGGGGGGTGGAGAGGGGGCTCTGCTTTGTGATCTGAGGCGACTGAGCTCACCTGAGTATCATCAGACTAGATCAGTCTATGTACCTCACATCTATATGATGTATATCTATATAGTGTATATCTGTATGACATATCTATATAGCGTATATCTATATGACAGTCTATAGGGATCTGTCTCTGATCAAACCTCTGAATGTTCACTGACCCTCGATCAACCCCATTAGCGCTGAGGCAGGAAAAAATCAGGAGCGCCGCCGCCATGTTTACTCTGGCCCTGGAGCCAATCATCTGAGAGTCTGGCGATTCCTCCAACACTGTGGCAGCAACGACTATGTGTGTCTGTCTGTCCACGCGCACACACACACACACACACACACGCACACATCTGTGAGATATTTATTAACTTTTGATTTATTTTAATTTATTTTCTGTTTTATTTATTGTTGAACGCAAGTTTGTTTGTTCAGTGTGTGCTGCACACACTCACACACACACACCTGTAATAAACCATGTGCATGCTGGGAAATGGCCGCTGTCCAACACTTTGGACACTCAGTTTCAGTCACTGCAGGTTCAAACCGTCTATGTTATTGATCAGATCAATAAACTGATCAGTGAGTCCAGTTGAGATGTTTCCCATCCTGTTTGTCGTTTGCATCTCTGGTTCCAGCTGAAGTTGGTCTGTTGGTTTACATGGGATCCATCTAATCCCTGGAACTCAATGGAAGGTGAACTCAAACAAGACAAACTCCCAGAGCAGGTCGCAGAGCTCTGCCGCAGGGAATCAATCAGTCCCATTGATCCCAATGAAAGTCACGTGCTGACCAATCAGAAAGCGGCTGCCACCAGCTATTTTAATCTCCCATTGGACAGAAATCCAAACGCCATCTCGCTGGATATGATTTATGATTTTTATGGGTTTAACCCTTTGTTAGTTGCATGAATGTGTGTCACTGTAACCAGGTAACCAGGTGTGTTGGAGGCGGCGGTCTCACCTGAGTCACCTGTTGATCATCTCAAACTTCAGCTTCCTTCCATTGGGAGATTAATTGGTTTCACTTCCGTCAGAGTCTTGCGTAAGCAACAACCGGAGGCGACCACAGGGCGCTGACTCCGCCCCCCCTTAGCCCCCTCCCACCCAATAGACTCCTAACAGCCTATAGGTCGACTGACTCAAGTCGAACAGCCAATCGCAGCAGGCTTCATTGTACCATAGCAGCAGCAAATCACTGGACTCCCTGAGCTGACAGGGGTCGGATGTCGTTATTGTACCATATTATTATTATTATTATTATTATTATTATTATTATGCATGCTTCTCCGGCTGGATCCACTGGTTCCCAAACTTTATGAGCACTTTTTTCTGAACCTAAACCGTGGATCAAAAACACCAACAAGCAGAACTTCGCCAGTATTATTTCCTGTCCAGTCCTCGTTTGGGTCCCTGAGCCGCTGGTTGAGAAGCACCGCTCACACTGGATCTTGTGTCTTAGTTGAGGATGGGATTGTTCATTGGCGCCTCCAGGAGTCGGATCCGAGCCGTAACAAGTCCGCTGTGTCTCCTGGCGAGCCTGTTTCTTAAGGTCCGGCGGTCTGGACCCGAAGTCAGGGGCTGAACTGTCAGAAACCCTAATTGACCGAGGACTGTCTGGTCAGTCGTCGGGTATCACCCAGCAGTCCCCAATCAGCAGGGGATATAGATCATCTGGACGGTCCCTTCAGATCCCGGTTCTCCACCACGTTCAGGTGCTGATGTCAACACACCTGAGCCTCGGCAGAACCTGAAGCTGTGATTGGGCGTTTGCCGTTTTTTGCCGTTTCACACCGACTCGACGATAGCCGTGTTGATGATGACATCACAGCGGTCGGACGCCTCCTCATCCGCCTCCCACTGCACCACACTGTTCACTCACTCAGCCTGGAAACAACGCCGACTCGCTGCAGCACGTCGCCTTGATGCAGCACTTTCCAGGATGTAGTCAGGGCCCATTTTGATACCATTTGCCAAGTTGCCTTGTTTTATTTTTTGCTGAGGTTATAATGTACTGGCGATGATAGCGATAGTGATCTTCTTCCATGTAATGGCCTGTGTCTGTTTTATACCATTGCCATTTACTGCCTTCTGCTGAGTTTGTATATTTGTGTGATTTCACTAAAGGTGTAATGGAAACGGACCGGCAAGTCCTGTTCTGTCGTTAGAGAGTAAACACAAGCTGATAGGCGAGGGGAGGACTAATTCATGGAGAACAATGATTGAGGCTCTGCAGCAGTTATCAGCTGTGCAGAGAAGAGAAGACAGGCAGAGACAGAGACAGCAGGCAGACAGAGAGAGACAAAAGCGGAGACAAGCAGAGACAAGGCAGACAGAGACAAATGGGAGACAAGCAGAGACAGGCAGACAGAGACAGGCAGACAGAGACAAGCAGGAGCTCAGTGTCAGTTCGTGGTTCAGTGCGAGAACATGACAACGGTTCCTTCACGTTACAGAGATGCACAGTCAGCAGTTTGTAAGAGTCACCAACAGCAACAATCAGCTTCCTCCACAGCTGTCACATGATGCTTCATGTCTGGTTGGAACATAGAACTGGTTCGTATCCACTTCCTGTCAGTCACTGACATCACAGCCAATCAGGTCAAGTGTTCAGGTGGGTGAGGCTAAATGCTGCTTTGTGTGTCTGAACTTGAGGCTAGATTAACACATGATGAGTAAGCTCTGCTGCCATGTGTGTGTGTGTTTAAGCCCTGACTCAGACTGCTACCAGTTAACCAGCTGCCCAGTCAGCATCTACAGGTGTCTCTCACACACACACACTCACAGGCAGCCACTCTCCCAAATTAACCGTTAATCATAAACTGTGAAAAGTGCTGAGTCATGACTTTCCTCAATTCTGCTGCTGTTCAAAAAGCAACACACACACACACTCATGTACACACACAGCAGAGCTGAAGTTTACATCAAAATATTGTAATCAGAGTATTTAGAGTAAAAAGTGTATGCAGTCCAGATGTAATCAGAATATTGAAAGTAGTGTCTCTCATGGTCAGTGCAGGTTCATCGAGCATCCAGGGATTAGTCTGTACCGTCTCTGAGCCGCTCCTAATGAGACTCTCAGTGTTTGTTAGTGAGATGAAAATACCCTATTAATCCCTCAGGAGAAAGTTTCCTGCCGTTCTCCAGAGATCAGGTTTAACTCAGGAGCCGCCAGAAGCTGCTTGTTTCAAAATGTCAGTTTTAATTATTATTATCATCATTTTAATGTTTGACTCTTGTTACATTTCCAGACTCGTATTCTAGTGATGCCGCACAACAAGTCCCAGGGATCAGCTATTCTCCTGATTTCACTGGAGGTAATAACATGCACTCTCCAGGAATTAGACCTAGCAGAGACTTGTTGTTCATTAATGATAAATTTGACTTGAGATATTTGGAATTAAAGGATTCACTGAAGTGCAGAGCTGACTGTTTCAGGTAATGGAGCATGTCACGGACTGCTCTATTCTCCAGTTGGTGTCTGTGAGGAACTGGCAACAGTGCTGTGCTGTCAGAAGAGTAAACCAGACCTTCTTGCTGCGCACATGCACACACACGTGCACACCAGTGGAAAAATTGAACATCCAGTGAATAAAATTCAGATGCAGTCTAATCCCTGGACTGAGTCTCTGCTCCTCAACTAATATGAGATCAGCATTCTCTAATCCAGGGTTTCAGCGCTCTAATCTGGATTTCATCTAAATACTAAGAGTGTTATCAGGTCTAACCTGGGATTATTAATCTTCTGATCACTTAGTTTAATTCTACAACTAAACAGAGCCTAAAACTGCATCCGATCTTCTAATCCAGGATTAATCCGTAACTGATAATCCAGGTCTGAATGCTGTGGCCTCCACTATCTCGTTTTTAAAATTCAGAATCTTAATTTCTTTGCTCCTCCTAGCGATGCTGTTTAATCTAATCTGAACTCTGTGATTTTTTGATTGGCTGATGTCATCAGAATGACCAGAGGGGACACACACACACTGTCATATCAGTGGAGCTCCAACCAATTAGCTAATGGCTCATTAAGAATGACGTCCATTAAAGACTCCTAATCAATCATTACACTGAACAAAGCGAGGGATTCAATTGATCCTCCAGCTTTCCCACTGATCACATGATGCGGTCACCACAGCAACCACATGGGACTGATAATGAAACAGAGTTATAGCCCGTCTGTGTGTGTGGATGCTTGTTGCTATGGTAACACACACATACCCCACCGCGTACACACACACACAGACTGTCGATTTGTGTTGTTGTTGCCCTCTGAAGCTGAAAACATTACTGTGGTACTGTAGTACTGTAGTGCTGTGGTACTGTAATAGTGTAGTACTCTAATACTGTAATACTGTAGCACTGTGGTACTGTATTGCTGTAGTACTGTGGTACTGTATTACTGTAGTACTGTGGTATTGTGGTACTGTATTACTGCAGTACTTTGTTGTGAGCTCATGTTGTTGGCAGAGGATTGGGTGACATCATCGTCCAATGACACAGTTTAATGATGAGGTCATACAGAAGATTTCACTGATGGAGAAAGATAGAATATTCTATTACTACAATATTGATGTGTGTGTGTGTGTGTTCTCATCATTAATACATGCCACAGGTCCTGTTGGTCTCAAGTCTCTGTTCAGGTTCTCTGTTGTTCAGGTTCCTCTGAAACTACTGATCATTGACTATTGATTATAGATTATAGATAAAGTACCTGTGAGCAGAGAGTCCACTGATCATCCTGAGGTGGCGCTGCACTGCAGCTCAGTGCAGGTCTACCTGTACCAAGGCAGGAAGTGGATCTGCCTACAGTCTGATCTGATCAACAATCCCAAGACCAGCTTCATCTACATTAAATATGAATATATTACTACACAGATGCATGTCTACATAGACACGATCATGCAATAATTATATAATTACGTATTGAAATGCTGTGAAATCAGACCCATGAGTCTGAGTTTTACTCCCACAGTAGCAACAAACAGCCGCTGGCATTAACCCGCCTGGCAACAGCCATGCAACTCCTCATCATTTATAATAATTGGGTGTCAGGCGGGTCACATGGCGTGTGTGTATTTTAATAGATGAAGTCATGTGGTCACTGCAGGCGGACACACTGATGCCTGACTTCTTCTTCTTCTGCAAGGATTTAAACGCGCCGGCACCTGACAAACCGTTGAAATTTATTGATAATGGCTGTTTGATTCATCCAATCACAGCACAGAGCCTGAGTGACATCACTGCTGCCATCCAATCTCCACACAGCGTCTCATTCTGTCTTCTTCCTGACTTTCTTCTTCTCTTCCTTCATTGCCATGTTCACCAGGATTAAAACTGTTTTTCATTGATTGTTGATGGAAATTGCTGACTGTAAACAAACATGTAAACAACCAGAAACAACAACAGAGACCTGTCAGTAATAATAATAATAATTAGACGCTCAGACAGCAGTAGGTTTCTCCTCCATGTTGAAGGTCTGTCACTTCCTGTTTCTTCTTCTGCAGATTACACACATTATTAAGTAGATTACAGATTACAGGCAGTGTTCAGGAGACTCTGGCAGCTATTGGTCATCTGGAGAGAGACTGAACGTAATCCAGAAGTCACGGGGATTAAGCATGATGGTGAACCAATCAGGATGTTCCTTTCTCCTCTGACCTTGTTACATTTCCTTTCCTCCTTTCTCAATTCCTTTCCTGTCAATCCTCTTTTCATCCTCCCACCTTAGCCATCTTTCTCTCCTCTGCAAATTCCTCGTTCTCTCTCCTCATGGTTTGTAATTCCCTAATGTTTATCCATACCATGACTGAAACACACACACACACACACACACACACACAGCCACTCTCCAGCAAAAGGACACATTACCCCTTGCATGAACCGACTCAGCTCTGCCAGGATCAGGGGGCTGCACAGCACTGATAACACACACACACACACTGAGGAGGGTTTAGTCTGTGGTTTAATGTTGCAGCTGATGGAGTAAGGTCTGAAATAAAACTCTGTTGATGGGGCGACAATGAAATGACAGCTGCTGCGGTTTAAGCATCGAGCTAACAGCCCGAACACGTCAGTGCGCCTCTGGAGTCAGAGATAGTCACAGTGTTAATGTGCCGCTTTAGCCCCTGGAGTACAGACACAACCACAGACTGTAAACAAAGACAGCCGACATGAAGGCGACACACCTGCAACCCCCCGTGTCTAGCTGCAGTGCAGCTCATAAGCCCCGCCCCCTGGTGTCTGGCTGCAGTACGGCTCATAAGCCCCGCCCTGTCTGGCTGCAGTACAATACTCATAGGCCCGCCCTCATGTAGCAGATGTAAGCATACATAAACAGAGCGTGTTTATGTGACAGCAAAACTTCAACGAACACCAACATCAATATAAAAGAGTTCTCTGGTTTGTCTGTGACATTAACACTGAAACATGTTGGTCTGCTGCAATTAATCAATAATTTAAATAATCAATACTTCATGTTGATATTGTCAGACAGTAACATGTGACTGAGCATCCTGTTGTCACATAAAATAATACTACAGTATTTACAGTGCAAGCCTCATATAACCCACCTCACATAAAACCACACTCAAGTTATTGTGCGTGTTCCCTCCTGACAGCTAATTATCTCTCCATCGCTCGGCGAATGCCTCGGATAGCTTTTAAAAATAAGTACTTTTATCGAGTTTTCCATTGGCCACTGGAAAACCCCGTCAGCCAATCAGATGACTGGCTGTGTCTGCGTTTCTCTGCTCCGCCTGGAGACCAAAGGAAAAACCTTTTAACAAGGTTTAATGTGATTTGAACAACTGGAGGGGGTGTGAAAGGAGAAAGAAGGGGGGGCGTGGGTAGAAGGGGTGGGGGTGGGGGAGTGGTGGAGGGAGCAGGTTGGTGAAAAAGAAGAAATAAAACAGAAGATAAAAAGACTTTATGGGCTGGCATTTTTATGAAGCAGACAGAAACTTTGTGGCGTGTGTGTGTGTGCATGCATGTGTGTGTGTGTGTGTGTGTGCATGCATGTGTGTGTGAGTGTGCATGCATGTGTGTGTGAGTGTGTGCATGCATGTGTGTGTGGTCTTTTTTGTCTGTGTGGGGTCTTGTGTTGTGTGACACCTCCAGCTGCTGTTGTGTTGTGTTCTGACAGCTGGTTGACCTCAGGGGATCAGTAAAGAGCTGTTCATCCTCTGATCTGTGATGATGATTTGCCATGGAAGAACCAGACCCGCCAGAGACCTACAGACAGTGAGACAGACAGGGAGAGGGACAGGTGTAAGAGAGAGAGAGACAGACAGGAGAGGGCTGAGGGAGAGAGAGAGACAGACAGGGAGGCGAAAGCGAGACAGGCAGGGAGAGACAGACAGGGAGAGGGAGAGACAGGTGTGGGGGGACAGACAGTTAGTTGATGTTTGATGTTTGGGAAACATTCAGAGTGAGATGTCTGTTCCCTTCAATCTCAGTGGAAGCACAAAGATCGTTTCCAGCAGACTGTGTCTCCCTCTGCTGGTCAGGACAGAACTGCACCAGACAGGCAGAGACAGAGCGATAGGCAGGCAAGCAGACGACAGGCTGACGGTGAGACAGACAGACGGTCAGGCAGGCAGACAGACGGATAAATAGATAAATCTGTTAATGCCATTTAAACACATTGATTCATTGTGTTTCGAGACGCAGTCAGCTGTCACGCCCTGGCTCCCCTCCCCCTCTGTGCCGGTAGTATCAGTAATCACGAGCTGGGCTCCGGGATGGTGTCGACGCCGGAAGCCGGAAGTGTTACAGCAGGAAGTTAGGCTAACAGGTTCTGTGAACAGTCGGAGCAGAGTGCTTAAACCAGCTGCGTTTTTTGGATCAAGAAGTTTGTCTGGGTTTGATCTGCGGGGTTTCTCAGGTGAGTCCGACCTGCTCAGTTCCACTGACGCTGCGTTGTGGCGAAGCCTCCTGATGCTAACAGATGCTAACTACTGTAGCATGCTAACTCCTGAACAGTTTGTTCTGGGCGCCAAATTATCAGCGTGTTGTTCTCCGGCAGCTGCAGCATACAGCCTAAACCACAGAACGCAGAGAAAACCCTGTGAACACGCGGGTCATAGCACATAGAACATGTTTCCAACTACTAGACGGAGCTCGGAGGCTAACTCTGCCTCTGCAAACACACGGAGACGTTGGCATGTTAGCTCCCCCAAAACCAAAGCCATGGGCAGTGAATTAAATCCAGGAAACGGACCAAAACCGATCAAGTTTGAATTGATTCGGATCGTTAACTTCAGCAGCACAAAAGTAAAGATGGTACTCCGCAGATCTGAGAATAGACGGTGGTAACTTGCGACTACCTACCAGCAATTATCCGCCAGGTGTGTTCCACCCGTTCAGTTACTCACCTGTGGCTGTCGGCACTGAATGTACAGGTTTACTGCCGCTGCAGAGAGAAGAGACCTGACCTCTGAGCAGCTGCAGGCGGAGTGAAGTTTGATTAGTCTGATCGTAAAAGAAGTTAATGTTATAATAGATTTAATAATAAAAACAATAATTTATTCAGTTACAGCAG
>WARS01000071.1:102500-125000 GCA_008933995.1 Datnioides undecimradiatus
AGCAGGAAACACCTCACTTCCTCTGACACCAGAGACTGTGCAGGGACAGGTGTGAATACCAAACACTCCTACACACACACACAGACACACTAGATTAGATTAGATTACATTAGATAAGATTCAACTTTGTCATTACACATGTACAAGGCAACAGAACACAGTTTGGCATCCAACCACAAGTTCAATGAGCAGCAAGTGCAGGATGTGCAGCGTATACAGGAGGGCAGTACTATGGACATCATACACAGGTGAATATATTACCGGGCATACAATAAACACAGTGGGGTGTGTGTGTTTGTTTACAGCAGACTGAGTCTCTTCATGTTCGAGCTTCCTGTGTTTCACATTTTGTTTTGGAGCAAAGTTCAGTTGGTGTTAATGGGCTCTGTGTGTGTGTTTCTGTGTTTCTGTGTGTGTTTCTCTGCGTGTGTGTTCAGTTAAAACATACATGTAAGTCTGTAGCGTCCATATACAGTATAAGGCTTAAATCAGCCAATCAGAGAGCAGCCCTCCCTGTTGCCAGCAGCTTGGAGCAGCTGTCACTCTGAGGTCAGGACTGAGGGGGCGTTTGGTATGAACACCTGTTGGTCTCTGAGTGGGCGGGGTCAACCTCAATTCAGACTGGCCACAAACAGATTCAGCTTTGCTAAGGGCCTGAGGCTGAAGAGCAGGTTCAGCTCCTTCTACTGCTCCTGCTCCTGCTCCCCCTGCTCCTTCTGCTCCTCCTCCTGCTCCTTCTGTTGTTCCTGCTCCTTCTGCTCCTCCTCCTGCTCCTTCTGTTGCTCCTGCTCCCCCTGCTCCTTCTGCTGCTCCTGCTGCTCCTGCTCTTCCTGCTCCTGCTCCTCCTCCAGGAAACAAACATGGCGTAAGGAGCAGAGTTAATTATGTTTGTTCTTAACGAGGCGTTGTACCAACTGTCTGAAGACTTAATCAATAACCTGATCTGTTTCCTGTGTCACAGTTAATCTAATCAATAACACCAATTAATGACAGCTGGACTCTGAGGGAGGTCTCCAGCTGAACAAAGGTTTTGTGAAGCTAACAGTTCATTTGTGTGGTTAGATGGAGCCTCGTTAACGCGTCTGTTTTCTGTCTCAACAGAAACTCCGGGAGGCGGGTCTGGAGGTGCCTGAGGCCGGGAAGAAGGGAGCAGGACCACAGGAGGAGAACAAGGCCCTGAAAGAGGAGGTGAAGACCCTGAAGGAGGAGCTGGACACCACCAAGAAAGGTGAGGAGGTGAAGAAGGAAACATGGGGGCGGGGGGTGCTGTTTCAGTCTGGTTCAGTCTGTTTCAGATCTGTTTCAGGTCTGTTTCGGCCTGTTTCAGGTCTGTTTCGGTCTGGTTCAGGTCTTTTTCAGTCTGTTTCAGCCAGAGTAACGAAAGTACCTCATACTTGTCTGTGACTTCAGTACTTCTCTCCCGTTTGTTTTGCAGCTCTGCAGAAGTCCGACAGTGATGTCAGAGCGATGAAGAAACAGGCTGAGAACCTAACGGTGGAGTACGACCGACTGCTGGAGGAGCACAGCAAGCTGCTGGTAACACACACACACACACACACGCGCAAGGAGGATGGAGTTATGTAACAAATCTAGAAATACACACTCGCTTGCACATGATACGGACTCCCGGATCGGTTGACTGGTTCAGGGAAACGACTATGACCTTTATCATCATCACCAACGCCATCACATGGTCTTGATGACTATTGATGATACAACCCGTCAAACACATTGTGAAACCAATGAAATCAGTATTAATCAATGAGGTTAATTGACTGATTGATTGATGGAGCCAAGGTCGTTGGCGCTCACTCTGCCCGTTTCCTGTCTGCAGGCGAGCAGCGACAAGAAGTCGGACTGAGGACGACAGCGTTTCCATCTTTATCTTCATCATCTTCTGTCAAACAACCTGCAGCTTCCTGCATCACTTGCCGTCCTGCACATGATGTCACTTTCTCTCTGTGATTCTCTGACATCACCGGGCTGTGATTGGTTTATTTTACATGACTGTCGGACTTTTCTTCTCTGCGCCAGGACCTTTCTGATGACATCATTTCTTGTTTCCTGCTGGAGAAGGTGTGTCCGTAGGTCGACCAGCTCGTTTCATCGATCATCTACAGGCAGTCGATGATCAATGGGAGGAGCTGGGTCAGTTGGTACGAGCAGAACAAACGACAGCGTGTCACTCACTTTGATTGGCTCTTCCTGGTGGTCACATGACCTCCTGGTAAGACGTCATCTGTCCTGCTCGTCGCCTCGTTTGTGTCGACTCTTCCTCCTCCTCTCCTCTGTCTCAGGTTTGTTGTTAAAGAGTTAAAACTTCAGCTCCTGAAGCCCGCTGACGTGTGATCAGAGGTCAGCCAATCAGGCGTCACTGTGGGAATTTCACTTCCTGCCACTGATCCTGAGCCGCTAGGTGTCATGGTCTCCGTCTGTCAATTCAAGCAGCAGTTCTGCAACGCAGCTTTTCCTCCTGTGATTGGCTGACATTTAACGTGTGGACGCAGATGAGTCGCACTTCAGTCACCTGGTCGCTGCATTGAGTTCTCGTGGTTCTCACTCCTTGCCTGTTTGTTTGTTTCTCTGCAGCATCATTGAATCTTTGCTCTGACGCTTTGTTGACTGTTTTGTTGTTGATGTTTGATCATCTGATTGCTGCAGCTGCCATGTGACTCGACTCGTTTGAATAAACTAAGCAGAAACACCTGAAGCGTCTGTTTTCTTCTGTGCTGGTGATGCAGGGGGCGCTGCCCAGAGGCATGATGGGATATCTGGACTCGATCAATTCTCCAGTCTGTTCTCCATCTGATCGCCTTCTGATCTGATTCTGTGAAATCTCACAGGAGAAGTGGTCATGTGACATCCTGCCGCAGCATGGGATGATGGGAGTTGTCTTCATGTCAGTCAGCTTCTCCCAGCTGAGTTCTGAGTCCGTCTTCAGTCACTGTTTACAAACATCTGCTGATCACGCGTCACCTGAGCAGGAAGACCATGTGACTTGACTGAAAGCTCCTGAGCAAATGAACTAAATGCACTTGGAGGTTGTTTATCAGAGTGTAATTAAACTGGTCTCACTTCCCTGTGCAGAGTAACTGAGTACATTTACTCAAATACTGCACACATGAACAATACTCAAACTTTACTCTAAATACCCTGATTACATCTGACTGCAAACCAAAACTCTGCCTATCTCTGTTTCTCTGCCTGCCTGCCTCTCTGTCACCCAGTCTGTCTCTCTGCCTGCCTGCTTGTCTGCCTGCCTGTCTGTCTGTCTGTCTGCCTGCCTGCCTGCCTGCCTGCTGCCTGCTTGTCTGCCTGCCTGTCTGTCTGTCTCTCTGCCTGCCTGCCTGTCTGTCTAAGGGTTTCAATAACCCCTCCTCCTCTCAGTCTTGATGCTGCAGCTGTTCAGAAACCGGTTTCAGCTGCTTCGACTCCTCAGATCAGTTTTCAGCTTCTGAGTTCGCTGATGGCCGAGTCCCAGGAAACACAGACCATGATCACCATCATCATCATCATCATCATCATCATCACTGTCTGTGCCCTGTTCTAAGCCCAGAGTGTCAGGTGACCTGCTGACTTCCTGCTGTCTGATTGGTGGAGGTTTGTGGTGCCTCTCTCAGCCTGAGAGACTGGACTGTGTGGTTAACAGTGAAGTGAAACAAGCAGTAACCATGGCGACAGACAAGCTGTTTGTCATGATGTTAGTTTTATTGCCGTTGGTTTAGTGAATGAACATGTGATCACAGTGACAGCATGGAGACCCTGCAGGGGTCAAAGGTCAAATACAGGTGACACCGTCATCATTGACTGTTTTGGCTGGTGACTAGTTAACGTCGAGCCCCGAGTGTCGTTACTATCGTTAACACAGACATTGATCAGTAATGAGCTACGTTTCAGCTAATCGATTGTCTACTCTACAGGTGTGGATGGAAGACTGCGTTACAGGAAGTCACAGACACCAGTACGCAAACATGGCCGACGCTGGAGGAGCGAGGTCACTGCAAGTTTGGGCTGGAAACGGGGACTGGACACAGACCAGTGAGACAGCTGGTCACATGATCGTTTACTGTCACAGGAAGTTGACTCTGATTGGACGATGACTCCATGACTTGGCGAGGATTTAATTTTTCCTGCTGCTCAGGTGTGATGACAGTTTCCCATTTCCTGTTTTCAGCCGGAACTCTGTGGTTTCCCTGTGGGGCAGAGCGCCGCCTGCGACGGCATCTGACCTCGGGTCATATTCCCAAAAACTCTGAGCTGAGAAAGTTGTTTGAACTAAAACCAGTGAGGAAACAAGTTTCTCCTTCAAACAACAAAACAAACAAACAAACTAAAAAGCGTCTTTTTCCCTTTCGAGCTCCACAGTTGACGTTTGATCTCAGAGGTTAAGAAACACTTTGGCAAAGTTTTTGGCTGCGACTCGTCTGCGATTTAATGTTTAACCTGAAAAACTACGTGACTCAGCAGATTCTGGGAAACTGGCGCTCTGCTGCAGGAAAACGACGAAGTTTGTTGGACAGAATCTGTCACCAGAAGCTGCGTGAACTGCGCCACGGCGTGCTGACGGTTGTTTCCTGCAGCCTGAGCACATTTCTGCTGGTGAAACGGTGGATCGGTCTGAGTTCGGACTGATTCTGCGGCGCTGCTGTTTTTGGCTGAAGAGCACGGAGACGAAGTGAAACGACTTTGGTTCAGTCTCGTTTTCTCATTTGTTCCGCCCTCTGAGCCTCCTGAGGCTTCAGTCCACACAGTTTCTATGAGACACAGCCGCCGTTAGTTTAGTTAGTGAATCACTTCCTGTTCTCTGATCACTGAATGCTCCACACCAGCCAATCAGCATTCAGCTCCACTGCACTGCTGATTCAGTGTTAATTACTCTAATTTAACAGTCGGAACGCTTCGTTAGTTCCTGATTCTAATCAAACTGACAATGAGTTACTGGTCGTTAGTTAGTTACTTCTCTAATTACTGCATATAAAGTAATTAGTTACTCAGGAAAGTAACTGTGCCGCCTGGCTCAGTCCCTGAACGCATCGTCCCACAGTGTTTGTTGGCTGGACCTGTGATGAGCCAGCGGAGGTTCTGATTGCCTGGAACTGAGCTGATTGGACGCTCCATATATGGAGCTGTTCGGGCTCTGGGTGTGATCAGTGTGTGGCAGCTCCTACTGACTGCTGGGAAATGTAGTTCTTCCTGTTTGAGTCTCAGTGACTCGTCTGATTTTCTCTTTAGGTTCTTTGCTGAGTCAGCAATCAGATCACACTTCTCTCTGCTGTACATAATCACGTCTCTGTGCTTTGAGGGAAAACTGACGCTGACACAAAATAAAACCATCCAACTTAAACTTTTAGCACTTTAAAATCAACAAGGTCAAAGCCTCATGAAGCCTAAACATCACTGCATCGCAGCAACCCTGCCAAAGTAAAAGCCCCGCCCCCCGCCGCTTGTTCACGTCAGCCGGTCAGGCGTTGTTTAAAGGCCCAGCGCCAAAACAAAACACGTGGAGCAGTGAAGTCGATGGTTCAGTGGTCTGATGAGTTTGGTCGTTTTGAAGTTGCCTGCCTTCAATAACAGGAAACAGGAAGAGGGAAACACTTCCCATCATCCCCTGCCGCAGGGAGCCGCCTCTGCCGCTGACGCAGCTGACAAGACGTTTGCATAAAAGCTAAACAGGAGTTTGTTGTGAAGTCTGAATGAGACGTGAGGTAGCCAGATGCCGGCAGCGGACGCTGGCGTTCACCGGCTGAACGTGAACAATCAGCCAGAATCATCATCAATTAACGAACAGCATCAGACAGAGAACACACATGATCAACATCTGTCGTCGAGGTTCCACAAAATAAATCTCTGCTTCAGAAAAACAACCATTCGCTCAAAGTGCCAAAAGCTGTTTTTACATTGATGTACAAACATTTTCATCAGTCTCTGGGTGTTCCCCCACAGGGGGGGTGACTGGTTGCTAGGAGACAGAGTTGTAGACACGCCCCCGCAGACTGCTGATTGGAGGAGAGACACTGGAGCCATACACAGGACGTCCTGTGGGGCTCTGTGATTGGCTGGTCAACCGAATGGGCTCTACAGGTACTACTTGGAAAATTAGAATATCCTGAAAAAGTGCATGCATTTCTGTAACTCAACTTTAAAGGTGAAATGTACATATTATATAGACAAATAGTATGCGAATCAATATATTTCAATTTGTTTTGATTTTGCTGATTAGGACTTGCAGCTTCAGAAAACCTCAAATTCAAAAACTCAGAAAATTAGAATATTGCTTGAAATCATAATCATAATCATAATCAGCAAAATTACAACAAAAAATGCTTGAGATATCTCACTTTGCATGTAATGAGTCTATAAAATGTATTGGTTTCACCTTTTATGTTGGATTGCCTGAATAAAACAACTTTTACACGATATTCTAATTTTCCGAGTAGTACCTGTAGAGTTAAGACAACGACGTAAGGCAACACTCGGCAACAGGCAGAGTCCTCCAGAGTCCAGAACCCTGGCATCAGAGTCCTGAGACCAGAGTCTGGTCTTCCAGGAACCTGCTGCTTCACTGAATCAAGCAGATTTCGGTTTCTGATGATTCAGATTCGTCAGCGCCTGATGTTCGCTGGAGGACTTCAACCTTAACGAGACCGGCGAGATGAGGCAGAGAGATGAGGATTGTGGATGTAGGCAGCCTGAGCCCTGGTCTGGGATCAGCCCTGCAGGGCAAGCATCGCTCCTTTTGGCACTTCAGTTGACTCGGGGACGCAGAACCGAGCCTGACCTTTGACCTGGGTCTCACACAGGCCTGATGCAGAACATGAAGGAGGTTAAAGGTCAGATCCAATGAGACCCCAGCTTTGAATCTGATACCTGTCTGTGATTGGTCTGCTGGATGTGACATCACAACCGAGGCTCAGCTAATGGAAACCACGTGAGACGTTGGACTGGACCGTTGGAACCCTGCGTAGTCTGATGATGCATTCAGGTGTCACTAAGCACAGTTCCCTTTCCTGGCAGCATGGTGTGTTCAAGGACCACTGGTCTCTTCTTTCTCTTCAGTCCTGCCACCAAACTGATGGGGCGTGGAAAAGGAAGTGAGACACTGTTTGAACAGGAACTGAGGTCAACGTTGAGACGCCACCTTACACGTTTAACCGCAGAAATGAAGAAACGTCCGTCGGCCATTTTGGATCCTGTTACGGCACAAATGACCTCAGGAGGTTTTGAGAAGGGGGTCAGTCTGTCTGTCTGTCTACAACTCTGTCACACAGGGTGTGTGTGTGTGTGTGTGTGTGTGTGTGTCTGACCCGCCCACCCCAACACAACATTGCATTGATACACTTGATCCAAGATGGAGGATGCTGGAGCCGTTTCAGTTGGACACAGTGAGAGCAGCTTGTCTCAGGCTCCTCCACAGTTTCTGATGTTCGGGATAAAATTCTGTGAAACGTCTGAAAAGAAAATAAATATTTTGTTTTTTATCTATGAAATATTTATTTTCTCTGTGACACGTCGGAGCCCTTCGCAGGTAAAGTTTCATCAATAACTTGGATATAAACATGATCAGATGGAAGCGACTGATGCTTCTATGACTATAGACCGTCCTGGGGGAGCTGCCTCCTTCCCTGCTTCCTTCCTTCCCTTTTCAGTTGTAGCTTTGGTCTGCCAGGTGGCATTTGGAGCAGCTGAGGAGGCCGACCAGTCAGCGGGTCAGTCTGAAGTCCAGGTGTGTGGTGGTGAGTTGTCGGCCATCTTGTTGCAGATGGGTTGGGTGGATGAAGACAGAGCGCCGTGATTGGTGGAGTCCAGCCTACATGACGCTCTCGAAGATGATGACCTTGTTGTCGTCGGTGCCGGGGGACAGCGAGGTCAGGGACTTGATGTCGGGGGCCATGTACTCCAGGTGATGGGCCCCCCACACCGGGCTGGTCAGGTGGGCCCAGCGCTGCAACACACAGCAGGAAACAGTGAGACACACACAGGTGAGGTCAGCCCACCTGCCGCACACCCGATGCCATCACTGCGGTTTGATGGTAAATGGCCTGTACTAGTACTGTAGTGTCTTGCCCAAGGACACTCCAGACATTTTAAGTCTGAACCTGAACCAGACCAGTGAACCCGTGCACAATGAACCTCAGGTAAACCTGCCCCTGCTGCCTCTGATTGGTTAGAGAGGAGGACCCTGCCTGTGTGTTTTCAGCCTGTGGTGTGTTCGGGTGCGTGCTGACCTCCTTGAAGGTCCCCTTGGCTCTGAAGAGTTTGTAGAGGAGGCTGACGGGGATGCAGAGCATGGAGGACAGAGCCAGACACCAGCCGATCACCTCGCCCCACCACGGGTACACGTACACATTGTTGTAGGTCAGCGGCTTGTAGTTGACCAGATGGAACAAGAAGATGCCCTGCAGGAGAGCAGAGGAGCGGTTAGTGAGGTTAGCCGTGCAGCTAACCAGCAGGAGCTGTGGATCAGTGGAGTTCAGGTTCAGTGATACATCCCACCTGACATCTGAACACTGAGCAGGAGGAATCTGATCATGTTTATATCACACAGCATCGCTGATGTCATTAGCTGTTGAACCAGGTGCGTTTTAATGTTTTAAAGATGTTTTCAATTGAGTTTTGACTCAGTCTGATGCTCTGTGTGACGTGCAGGCTAATGTAAATCATGACATCATGTTAATGTGGTGTCTCTGGCTGTGATTGGCTGCCCTGGGGTGGAGGCAGAGCTTGGAGGTGTGTGGTAGTCCAGGCTCACCATGCAGACGCACGGTGTGATGAAGGACCAGCACCACTTCATCCAGGGGAACGGCCGGTAGCCAATCATACGAGCCACGTCGTCCATGAAGCGGTCAGCACCTGCGAGAAAAAGCCAACTCATCAATCAGCGAGTTCATGATGGACAGCCAGCTTCCTGTCTGTCGGCGTCCGTGTGTGTGTGTGTGTGTGATGTTCTTCCTCTACTGTAACTGATTGTGTCAGTTGTGTTGTGAACTGTGACCTTTACTGTAACTACATGTAACACAGTAACACAAGTATTCACACAGCTATTTTCAGAGGAGACCTCAGTGTGAAACACTACAGTGTGTGTGTGTGTGTGTGTGTGTGTGTGTGTGTGTGTGTGTATTGCCTACCGTAGACCCAGGCGACTACTATGCATTCCCAGAAAGCCTGCCACAACAGAGTCATTCCACTGGCCGAGTAGTAGTCGAACAACTGGAAGACATACATCCCTCCCTGCAGACAGACAGGCAGACAGACAGACAGGTGTTTGACTTACTGCAGCGCCATCACTCAGTTATACACAAAATGAATAATGGTGATGATGGTGATGATGTCAGTCATGTCGTGTTTGTTTTTATTGACTGTCAGACTCTGACCTGCGTCACCATGGAGAGGTCGATAACGAAGCACAGTGAGCAGCAGATTGCTACGGCGATCTCCCGTTTGTATCGATGCAGGTGTTTTCCAGGAAACAGATCCAGAATCCCAGTCACAAAACCCTCGACCCCGACAAACTGCAGACAGACAGGCAGACAGAGAGACATAACAAACAACAACAAACAACAAACAATCTGTCACGCTGCGCAGCACACTGCATTGACTTCAACTTTTGTTTATTAAAAAAATAATTTCATAAAATATGAAAATTTGTTTAAACACACCTTAAAATGCACTAAACTACACACCACTACACTGTGCTACACTGTGCTACACACCACTACACTGTGCTACACACCACTACACACCGCTACACACCACTACACTGAACTACACACCACTACAATGTGCTACACACCACTACACTGAACTACACTGAACTACACTGTGCTACACTGTGCTACACTGTGCTCTGTTCTTTTCTGTGTTGTCTTGTATGACTGTCAGGTTGTGCGATACACACACGTTGGCGTGCTGTGTTACACGTTCTTGACGGACACGTTATAATGAAAACACACATTTCACAACACGTTGGTGAAAACGTGCGTAGACAGAACAAGTCCATGATGAAGTCACATGGACCAGATTCAACCAACCGTGATGACAAACATGGTGGTGAGAGGTCACCTGACTATCGAGTCCCAGCAGCAGCAGCATGAAGAAGAAGAGCGCAGCCCACAGAGGAGCCACGGGCATCAGACTGACCGCCTTTGGATACGCAATGAAGGCCAGACCGGGACCTTGACCCACACACACACACACACACACACACACACAGACACTGTTTTAGTTTTTTTTGCTGAATGTTTCCTGTTAAACAAAAAGAAAATAATAATAATTTTCTTGCCTCATCTTGTCTCAGATTCACAAACAGCTTCATTAAACTGATCTTAAATCAGTAATTGTTAATCATCCTGCTCTGATCGTCAGTAACAGGGATGTGTGTGTGTGTGTTGATTGACAGCTGTCTCGTCCAATCAGCTGGCAGCTCAGCAGCTGACTGGCCCACAGATTAAAGGTGCACCACAGACATTTGCAGCAGGAGTACTAGTGTGTGTGTGTGTGTGTGTGTGTGTGTGTGTGTCTGTGTCTGTGTCTGTGTGTCTGTGTGTGTTTGTGTTTCAGAGCTGAGGCTCATCAAATAAACATGAGTCACATGTCATGGGGTGAAAGGGTCTTCTTAAATAATAATCCCTCAGTTAATACTGCTCACACACACACACGCTAACATGTTAAACCATTGTAAACGTGTCTGACAGGATTCAGAATAAATTGGATTTGTTTTTGCTCTTTTTGCAGAGAGATTAAATTAAAAAGATTCACATCCTCACGCTGCTGCTCACACACACACACACACACACAAGCTGTTGTATTGTTTTCAAGCATTGTGTTAAATAAATGTCGTCTCTGTGAATGAAGTGCAGCTTCTAAATATAACTTTGTGTTTGTGATGTCAGGTCATGTGACTCAGAGCTATTAATACACACACAGTCAGACAGCGACACACACACAGTCACAGAGTAAAAACACTCAGTTACAGCTGAAGTCATGGTCGTCAGCTAGTGTTGCTCCTGTTTCTGTCAGACTGAAGTAAAACAACAACAGGAAACAGACACACAAAGTAACTACAGCTGTACTCGAGTACATGTACTTAGTTGCTTGTACACTCATCATCAGCTGATGAAGACGTTACTCAGTGCTCAGCGCTGACAGTGGTGCATCATGGGAGTGGTGTTTGTTCAGCAACAGAACAACATTCGACTGTAAACATCAGCATCAGGATGTAAACAACACGGTCCACACAGCGTTTTCTGTTGTCGATGGAGTCACATGACCTCTGAGCGTCTGTCTATGAACAACAACCCTCAGAGCTGATGATGTCACTGACACCGGGGTGCATCTGCGTTTTACCTGACTCAGCGACTTGCGAGATGTCGACACCCTGCTCGGCTGCCATGAAGCCCAGGATGGAGAAGACCACGAAGCCCGCAAAGAAACTGGTCCCGCTGTTGATCAGAGCCAGGACGAAGGCATCTCTGCAGCCACGGGCAGGAAACAAACAAACAAACATCATCTCATTGTTTCATCGTTTGGTTCAGTCGAGCTCAGAGTCAACATCTCTGATCATCAAAGACTCAAATACTGTTAATGAAGGTTTAACAAACTCATCGATCAGACGCTGACGTCAGCATCTTAGCTGGTTCTGTCTATGGCGGAGAACAGCATGTACAGACGTATGGCGTGTGTGTGTGTGTGTGTGTGTGTGTGTGTGTGTGTGTGACTCCGGCATGCAGATGTTATGTAAAATGTGACAGGACACAGTCAGAGTGATCCTGATTTCATTGATTGATCATGTGGAAACTTTCATGGTGTCACAGTCGTTTACGAGCTGCTGAGCGGTGGCAGCGGCGGTCGTACTTGTAGCAGTCGTTGTTAAATCGGTTGTAGCTGCCCAGCGCCGTCAGAGCACCCAGACCGATGGCGTAGGAGAAGAAGATCTGAGTGCCGGCGTCAATCCACACCTGAAGACGTAGAGATGGGACGAAGAAGATGAGATGTAATTAGGTTAGATTAATCAATACTTATCAGTTGTGTGTGTGTGTGTGTGTGTGTGTGTGTGTGTGTGGTGGAAATGGGAACAAACTCAACATGAGTGACTTTATGTCATAACTTTACATCAGAGTAACAGTGATATGGATGAATCATAACGAGGTTAACGAGCTACCTGAGCCTCCTCCAGCTTGGACCAATCAGGTTTGATGTAGTACATGATGCCGTCATAGGCGCCAGGAAGTGTGACTCCTCTGACCAGCAGGATGATGAGGACCACGTAGGGGAAGGTCGCTGTGAAGTACACGATCTGACACACACACACACACACACACACACACACACACACACACACACACGTCAGTAACTAAGTACTTTTACTTGAGTCACTGATCCTTTAAAGACACAGCTGAGATCATCGATCTTTTATGATTAGCTCCAACCTCTCCAGCTAAATAATGGTGAGTGTGTGTTTGTATGATGTGTGTGTGTGTGTTTGTGTGTGTATGATGGGTGTGTGTGTGTTTGTATGATGTGTGTGTGTGTGTGTGTGTGTGTATGATGGGTGTGTGTATGTGTATGATGAGTGTGTGTGTGTGTGCATTTGTATAGTGTGTGTGTATGATGAGTGTGTGTGTGTGTTTGTATGATGTACGTGTGTGTTTGTGTGTGTATGATGTGTGTGTGTGTGTTTGTGTGTATGATGAGTGTGTGTGTGTGATGAGTGTGTGTGTGTGTTTGTATGATGTGTGTGTGTTTGTGTGTGTATGATGTGTGTGTGTGTGTGTTTGTATGATGTGTGTGTGTTTGTGTGTGTATGATGAATGTGTGTATGATGGGCATGTGTGTGTTTGTGTGTGTATGGTGTGTGTGTGTGTGTTTGTATAGTGTGTGTGTATGATGAGTGTGTGTGTGTGCATGTGTGTGTGTGTGTGTGTGATGAGTGTGTGTGTGTGTTTGTATGATGTGTGTGTGTTTGTGTGTGTATGATGAGTGTGTGTGTGTGCGTGTGTGTGTGTTTGTATGATGTGTGTGTGTGTTTGTGTGTGTATGATGAGTGTGTGTATGATGTGTGTGTGTGTGTGTTTGTATAGTGTGTGTGATGAGTGTGTGTGTGTTTGTATGATGTGTGTGTGTGTTTGTGTGTATGATGAGTGTGTGTGTGTGTGATGAGTGTGTGTGTGTATGATGAGTGTATGTGTAAACGTGGCGTTCAGACGTCAGAGTCGATTCATGTTTTCGTGCAAATTAAATCAACTGTAAGGTTACACAGAGTTCGTTTACACAAATCACACACGTTCACACACAACAGCCCCCTCCCTGCAGGTGTCAGCGGGAACTTGACAAAACTGTGGTTTGTTCCTCAAACAGAGTCAAAGAAAACAGAGGTGAACCTGAAGAAACAAGAGGAGACATGAGACTGAGTACACACACACACACACACACACACACACACACACACACACACACAAAATGACAGACACATACACTGACAGACACATACACTGACAGACACACCCAGGAATGTGGAGTTCAGCACCATGGAGAGCGTCTGGTCCCAGGTGGAGTCGAGTTTCAGTCAAATCACAGCGGACGACACACACACACACACACACACACACACACACATACAAACACACACACACACACACACACACACACACACACTCATCATACACTCATCATACACACATCATACACACACACACACACACACACTTATAATGAGATCACAATTCATTTCTTTTGAAAGTCTCCAGTTGATTTTGTTTTAAAGTCTATTTTCTCTTCTGAATAAACATTTAAACATCTTCTGTGTGTGTGTGATGAGTGTGTGTGTGTGTGTGTTTTCAAACATGACGGCTGATGAACTTGATGGATGTTGGTTCTTCAGCTGATTGTTGAAACCTGCAGCCTCCTGCTGACGACTGACTATGAGAATCTGTTTCTGTTGGTACTGAGAGCCGTGTGAACTGCTGCACACACACGCAGCAGGCTGTATGGAGGCCTGCAGGGGTCATATCTGTGAATAATATAACATGAACATGCTGCAGAGTCACAGCAGAGCTGAATCTCAGCTGCAGGTTCTCCTGGTTCCTCTGCTGGTTCCTCTCCTGGTTCTTCTGCTGGTTCCTCTCCTGGTCCCTTAAACAGGAGACCCTGCCACCTGAATGTACGCTGCTGTTTGCTAATGATAATTAGCATCCTAGCTAATGTCTGTAATTTGCAACGTCTGAACTCAATCACCGTGGCAACCAGACACTGTGTCACATGGTAGTTTTTTAGTCTGAGCTGCAGCAAAGATCTGAAAGATGAAGTTCAGCAAAGACCAGATCCAGATGAAGACTCCGGACCCGTTCAGGTGGTCTGTGTTCCTGCGTGTTCTGCTGAGAACCTGCAGGACGACAGTTCTGTGTCTCAGTCACGTCCCACTGCAGTCAAGCTGCCCTCCCACAGGACAGCCAATCACAGCCTGCCACCTCACAGCCCCCGCTACCCCACCCCCTGCTGTAGTCATGGCAACGCTTAGCCTGTGACAGCAGTGAATATGAGCCTCATCATTGCACACACACGCACACACACAGTCTCAGTGAAGGACAGAGTTTTAAAGGAACAGCTACACATTTTAAAACTGAACGAAGGACAACTGAAGACCCGTCACTGATGCCCCAAACCGGCCTGATCTGCCCCATAGGGGTAACTGTGAGCGCAGTGATACACCTGACCTAACTGCACCTGCGCTGTGGGAAATCACTTCCTATCAGACCAACACCAAGTGACATCAGCATTTGTTTTGTGTTAGTGTGTGTGTGTGTGTGTGTGTGTGTGTGTGTGTGTGTGTGTGTGTGTGTGTGTTACCTTCCCGGTGGACTTGACTCCCTTCCAGACGCAGAAGTAAACCAGAACCCAGACAGCCATTAGACACAACATGAGCTCCCAGTTAAACTGTCCGGCTTCATCCAGACCAGAGGAGATGTTCAGCACCTTGTTCCTGCAGAGAAGCAGCAGAAGACGTTCACACAGAACCAGCAGCAGACAGGAAACATCTGAAACATGACCTGACAAACTAAAGTATATAAAACGCTAATTAACAACGCTCGTCTCCTCCTGTCCTCCCCTCCTGTCCTCACCTTCTCCCTCCTCTCCTCCTGTCCTCACCTCCTCTCTCCTCTCCTCCTACCCTCTCCTCCTGTCCTCACCTCCTCCCTCCTCTCCTCAGAGACAGAGAACTGCTGACCTGACTCTTATATCGCTAACGGGCTCTGTCACCTAACGAACATTTCCACCTCGTTAGCTGCTCATTGTGTTAATAACCTGCCATGACATCACAATCTCACTGCAGCAGGCAGGTCAGAGAAATACTGACTGTAATAGGCTGACACACCTGTCAATCAAACACCAGCCAATCAAACACCTGTCAGTCAAAGTCACCTGTGTGAGTTACCAGCTGCAGACTAGCGGCCGTCAGCTGTCACTCAATTCATCGTGTTTTCACTTTAAATCAGTTTCCACCTTCCATGTAACTGAGACACACTGAGACACTTTGTTCTGGTCCCTGTTTCCTGTTCACAACCTGAGGGGAACTGGCCAGTCACAGGGCAGCAGGCTTTGTTTGAATGCAGGTAAACAGTGTCAGTGTGAGGAAGCCTCAGCTGATGACTGAAGTGTGTCGGATGGAGGATGAACTGTTGTCAGACGATGGGGAACAGGGAAACGGTGGAACACTTCTAGCTGTCTGAATGCGCCATATGAGCCTTTGTTACTATGGTAACCACGGCAACATACAACCTTAATCCGGTCTGACTGTTGCTGTGTCACAGAACTACATCCAGTGTAACTATGATAACCAAACATCCAGTGTATGGTCAGTTTCCTGTAAACCGGTTAACGTCTCTTCTGGCAGTCTAAGCTCCTCGCGCAGACTCTGTCAGAGTTTCATTCACTCACTGTGTCATGTGACCACACACACACACATATTTCTGAAGGGATCAGTGGATTGACACCGCAGGTTAATCTGCTGCAACAATAACGGCTAAACTGTGACTCACAGGTCACATGATCAGCCTGCTTCAGTCTGGACCTGAACACCTGCAGTGACACAGGAGCACGACATTTCCCATCAGCTGACGTATGACTGACCACTTCAATGTGACCACTGATGCACAGCGCTTGTTTCCTTTTCCAACAAGTTCCCACAGCGTTCCCCATCGTCTACCAGTGACTCAGAGTCATGTTCTGCAGGAAGGTCAGCTGTTCCAGGTGTGACTGGAACATCATGTCTACTAAGTGTTAGTTCAGCTGTTCCTCTCAAAAACAGAGAGCAGAAACGGAGGAGGAGAACCAGAGCAGAACCAGAGCAGAACCAGAGAGCAACAACACAGGAACCAGATTAGAGCAGAACCAGATCAGAACTCACTCCCAGAACTCGATGATGGGCGAGCGAGCGTCTGCCAGCTCAGCGCAGGTCATGTTGCCACTGACCGTGGCGTTGGCGAAGCTGCTGTTCTTGCAGTCCTGGTGACGGAAGATCTCGATGCAGCTGGGCGTGTTCCATTCGTTGTCACAGGTGGACCAGGGCAGGGTGGAGTTAAAGGACTTGATCAAGTAGTAGAAGCCCCAGGCCAAGACCATGATGTAGTAGGTGTTACAGAAGAACACAATGACCATGGAGGCGTAACCGAGACCTGAGGAGGAGCAGGAGGAGAACATCATGAGCTCACAGCTTAATTTATATGATAGATTTATTACAGATAGATAGAAACCACACGGAACATCTATGTTTAATGGTTCTATGTGGCACCAGCCGTTGTTCCTCGGTGGAAGAACCTCTTCAGTCATGTTTCATGTTATCTGTTCTAAAAATCTCAGGTACCTCAGGAAATTCTGACAGTGACAAAGACGACCGGACTCATTGATCACCAACAGTGATCAGCGATCAAAAGATCAGCGATCAGGTCTCTGCAGCGTGAGAGAACCAGTGCCTGATCAACGATCATGAGTTTATGAGTTTATGATGGTCAGAAACAATCAGGAACAATCACTGATCAGTGGGCTGAGCTGGCAGGTTCTCAGTCCAATGACAGTAAAGTTTGTCCTTCAGTATGTAGGTCGGTCTGATCACACGGGGAGAGACTGAGCGGCGTCAAACACCTCAAGACCTGCACGCCTGTGTTCCTGCTCCCTGCAAGATGAACATCTCACGCCGTCAGGATTCGTGTCCTGCGGCGCTGCCCTCAGGTCAAACCTCTGCAGCAGGTTCATGGGTGTGTTTTTCTGGTTTGGGGTCAGATGTGGAGACACTTTCACTCCACTGCAGTTGAGAACAGGTGAGTCATCGCGACGTCGACCCTGTCCGACTATGTGAATGTGAAGGTGGAGCTGAGTCAACACCACCTGAAGCTTAAAGGTCGGAGGAAGGTTTGAGTGAACTGAGCCAATAGCACAGCCATAAAGAGTCATGTGATCAGATCAAACATGTGATGCACTCTGAGTGTAAAGCCAACACACACACAGATATGAAGGAGTCTGAGAGCTGTTTGTCTGTGTGTGTGTGTGTGTGTGTGTGTGTGCGTGTGTGTGTTGCTGGTAGTTTTCCAGTCGTGTGTGCAGGCACGTACAGCAGATCACAGATTATCACCTGCAGATAAACGAGTGTTTATACAATGACGTGTCCACTGACCTGCTGACTGCTGCAGCAGGTCAGCAACACACACTCTCTATCTCACACACACACACTCCTGGGAGGAGGTCTGGTGCAGTTGGATGTCGTCACTGTGATCAATGCATGTTCTGCAGCGATCAGGTTAACTGACACCTCAGACCGGTGTAGGCGTCGACCTGCAAAATATCTGTCACAGCACTAAACCAACCAATCACAGCCTGGAGGCTGTGATTTAACTCTGACACCAGAGGAAACACCAGAGATGTTGTTGCAAGTGAGATCGGCTGCAATGCAGCTGAGGTGGTCCGTGGCATACTGACCTTTAAACAGCGGAGCGATGTTCCACACATTGATGCTGCCAGCCTTCATGAACTGACCCAGAGCAATCTCCAGGAAGAAGATGGGGATTCCTCCCACAAACACGATCAGCAGGTACGGGATCAGAAAAACACCTGCGGGAGGAGACGGTCAATCAGGATCAGTTCACCTGTTTAACAGAGGCTGAAGCATGACTCAGGTAACGAGCAGGAGGGTGGACACAGCGAGGTGCCCTCCTCAGTCTGATGAGGACTTTCTACAGGTCTGGATCACCTGGATCACCTGACACACCTGGATCACCTGACACACATGAGAAACGCTGGGATCTTAAAGTCCAGACAGAACCAAACGAAGGTTTCTCCCTGTGTTGGACCCTGTCCCGACTGAAGGACCTCGCTCCTGCTCTCCTTCCTACATCAGTTAACAGCCCATTAATTAAAACCACAGTCATTGAAATGAGTTGTAATTAACCCTCTTGTCAATTGTTCCTGTGATCAGCTGACATGAATAAACAGCGGACTGCTCCTTTAATCACACTCGCTCTCATTGGGTCTCATGTTTATTTCAGCAGCATCATGACGAGATGTTTATGTAACTGAAGGACGAGAAGCTCCTCCATCACCGCTGGCGTCTCCACCCGCCGTTCACATGTAATCCTGTCACTGACTGAGCTCCAATTATATATTATATTATATTATATTATATTATATTATATTATATTATATTATATTATATTATATTATATTATATTATATTATATTCTTGCTGGTTAAAAAGAGAAATGTTTTTCTATCTTTAATAATAAGAATATATCATAACTGAGGGAAACTAATATTTCAATGATGTTTTTAGTTTTTATTTCTTCATTAACTGCTGCTCTTTGATTTTCTGCATTAATTGTTAAAGTTTGTCTGACTTGAAATCAGATCAGATATAGAGATGAAAACAATGTAAAAATGTGATAAATGTGCTGTTTTGAATTAAATGAAAAATAAATATCAATTTATCTGAAGTCTTTAACCCAGCAGCCATCATTTGAATGAAAATGTTTAGTTTTCAATCAAATTACAGCTGAAACAGACAAAATCAGGAAACCTCTGAACTGAAATATTGAGTTTTTCTCATTGAATCAATTTAAACTTCAAACATTAAACTAAAATGATTTGTTAATGTGTCACAGCTGAGCTTCATTTGTCCTCAGTCTCTGTTTAAATAAAGATTCAGGAAAGTCGACCTGAAACTAACGAGCTGACGACTGGACGAACTCTCGTCTCTGTGTTCGTCTCTGCTGTTCGTATTTTAATTGGTGTGACGGAGAACAACGCACACACACACACACACACACAAAAAAGGGGGTAACTGGGTCACAGTGCCACCAGGAACTGGTATGAATGGAATCAAACTGGAATGATACTGGGAGCGAGGGAGGGGGGATGGGACAGGGGGAGGGTGTCTGTGTGTGTGTTGGGGGTGATGTGATGTGAGCCAGAAGTTATATAACAACAGCCACTGTTACACACTGAGATATTATAGGAGAGACACAGAGAGGGAGCTGTGTGTGTGCGTGTGTGACTGTGTGTGACTGTGTGTGTGTGTGTGTGTGTGTGTGTACAGTCTTTAAACACTTTTCATTAAACTGCACGTAACCATAGCAACGGGACCGATGCTTCAGGGTTCATAGCGGCTAACTGACTGATGTTCCAGCCTATCAGAGCCCAGTAAACAAACACACACACACACACACACACACACACACACACACACACACAGCTCTCATCTATTGGCTGCTGCTGATGCACACGACCGCAGGCACCTGGTTACGCAACCTGAAATCAAGCAGGTTAGCATTAGCCAGCTGCTAGCTCATACACACACTGTTTGGCTTTGTTAGCATAGCGTTGTCTAGCATGAAAACACACGAGCTGGTGGGCAATAACAATCCCCTTCACACACAGACACTCAGAGCTAAGTGGTGTAATGCTGTTAGCTCGTCGGTAACTCGGTGTTGATGGGATTACAGAGTACTATGGCCTCATCACAGTCAGCTGTAAGCACACACACTCACACACACTGAAACACACACGAGCAGCACACACTCCGTCTTTATTCAAAACCAACGAACTTTATTCTCCAAAGCCGCCAAACAAACCAGACTCTCTGTGTTTTGTTTTGTTGATGTTGTTTTGTTCTCTGTCAAAACAGAACAAATACAGGTTTCCTTTGCCTTATGGCTCAGAGTCCATGTGGATCACGGTCAGGACAGACCCCCAGGTGCAACCCTGGGAGCAGATGAGACATGTAGACCGCCATGCTGTGGTGTCAGCTACCACGTCCAACACGTGGTTGGGTCGGAGCTGAAAGTGAGACGGAAATAGAAATAGAGCTGCTGCTGCAGTTAGCATGCTAAGCTGCAGCGCTGCACTGAGTTAGCTAAGCTGGCTAATCCGGGGTAAGTCACTGGGCTAAATACTGACAGGCTGCCAGGGCTAATGACATCACACAGGCATCATCATCACCATCATCACAACTCTGATTCATGGACTCTGTATTTACTGCTAATTAGCTGATGTTAGCATACTATCATGCTCAAACTATGCTAAACCAGTATGAGTGTGTTAGCATACTGATGCTAGCATTTAGCTCAAAGCACACTCTTCCCCGGTGGTTAGCGCTGATGCTAATCTGTAATTACAGTGAATGAGTTTTTGTTTGTAGCAGCACAAAGAGCGAAGCTCAGACGAGTCGCAGTGTTCAGCAGCACATCCACGGACCTGTGGCTCCGATTATTCAGAGGAAGTTGTTAAATTAAAAGTGCACGGACCGTATTCACTGACACAGAAGGCTCTGATTGGTTGGTTGAGCAGCTGCTGACTCAGTGCATTTAACTGTTCCCAGATGATCTCATGACTTTAAAGTAACGGTGGAGAGAGCCGGAGGGTTTGGTGAGGTCAGCTGACGACCAGGATGTAGGTAACATATTTGGCTTGTCTTAAACTGATAGGCTGCCAGCTGAAACAGGATCAGCGGGATGCTGCACCCAACGAGCTTTAATTAACAGTCATAGATCTCTTCACCACATTCACTGACGAGCTTGGCGCCGCTGATGAAGAGGTTTCAATGTAAAACTCCAGTCTCAGCCAGTTTTAATGGATGTGAACCACTGAACCTGCTGATATACCTGAATGCTCCTTTAACATCGGTGTCGATGAACTCCATCAGTCAATTCTTTGAACACTCAGATAATAAACAACTCTTAACTGGGAAGTTGGAGGTTGGAGCTGCTGCCAGAAGCTTCACTAATCCAAACGCTAACGTAGCTTAGCTAAGTTTAGCCGCCTGCTGCAGCTCGACTGGCCCACATACCTGCACAGAGAGGATTAGCTCACCTGTGCTAAACATGACTCTGCACCTTGCTGCAGGGTCAACGAACTCTGAAGCCTCTTATTCTGATTATCCTCAAACTCACACTCGTCGTGTGACATTTATCAACATTTAACCATGACTTAAATAAAGTGAGTCTGAGTCTGGATCTGAGTCTGAGTCTGGGTCTGGGTCTGGGTCTGAGTCTGGGTCTGGGTCTGGGTCTGGGTCTGAGTCTGAGTCTGAGTCTGGGTCTGGGTCTGGGTATGGATCTGAGCCTGGGTCTGAGCCTGCGTCTGAGTCTGAGTCGGGGTCTGGAACAGGAACACACACACACAGTTCACATGTCAACAGATCCCTGTAAAGTCTTACACAAAAACTGTAACCTGGAACACAAGGACCATGGGAACCTCTTCTGTTCTGTGAAACAACCTCCAGGACCTCAAGGTCCTGCTCCAGGCCTCCTGGGATCCCACAAATTATACAGGGAACATATTCAAGGACGTCCTGGAAACTCCTTAGGAACCCGAGAATATTCTCAAGGACCCAAATCACTGCCTACAGTGGTGTCCACATACTTTTGGCCTAATAGGAGGAGAGGAGAGGAGAGGAGGAGAGGAGGAGCAGTGAGCTCTGTCAACAGGATTAAAAGATTACAGACCACTCAGTTAATCCCTCGTCCACGTGGCAAGAGGGATGATGATGTCACACTTGGCAGCCAGTCAACACACACACACGCACACACAGTCATGAAACTGCATCTGTCCCTTGACCTCTGACCCTGACCCTTATTATAGCTCTGAACAAGACTAACTACAGCTCCCACTTTAGACCCAAGCCAAGGTTCGTCACTATGGAGATGTGCAGCAGGAGCACCTGAGCAAACCAATGAGAGTGAGTCTGATCAATCAGATCAATATCAGATCAATAGACTGGTTATACTGCAGACCGATCAGTGCTGCCTGGAAAACTCTCATGAAGCCTTGTAACTCTTCAAGGACTGCTGTAAAAATGGAACCTGAAATATTACTAATGAACTGCCAAGAGAATTTTTGAATACTTTGGAATCATTTCACTGACTCTGTTTTAATGATCCCAGGACATTCATAGCAGACACCTGGATCATCCGCCAGGACTTCTGGAACCTTTTCAAGGACTTCGACAAGCTCTTCCCCTGC